>JAVQJD010092663.1:0-22012 GCA_036023655.1 Nannoperca australis
AGAGAGAGAGAGAGAGAGAGAGAGAGGGAGAGAGGGAGAGAGGGCAGGCGAGCGGCTGTTAAACAGCAGTTTTAGGGGATTAGGAGGTTTTGGAGCACAAAGACTCTGCGTGGAGCAGAGAAAGAGGTTGAACTGGAGGGGGAGGAGTTTAAGAGGATGGATGGAGGGAGAGGAGGTAAAGTGTGTGTGTGTGTTGAGGGAAAGGATGTGAATACATCTGGAGGGTTTGTCTCGTAGGCTGCTCTAGAAATAGTAAATATCTCCTCTGAATATATCATAAACATATTTAAAAGTGAATTCCCACCGTTGCACTGGTCACATATTCCACATTGTTTTCATTCCTGGTTTTGACACCGCTGCTGCTGTTCGCACGTCCTTTTTAAAGTTGAAATTCAATGCATGAGCCGCTATTCGGTCTCACTGCTGAGGTTAGCAGCTCAGGCTGACGACCCAAATCACCCCTTTTCAACCAGGTAGTTCCAGGATCTGTTGAACCACAGTTACTCATTTCAGGAACTAAACGTGCGGTTAGTTTCCACCGCGTCTGGAGGACCGCGAGGGTTAGGGCGATCAGACGGCTGACGGCGAGTTTGAGGCACAAGGAAACAACAACACAACGTCATCCTGTTGTTGTTTTGTATTTAGTTTGGGCTGGATGTAGTGAGCGAGTGAAGAGGTGTAAACGGAGACCAAAGTAGACGACCTGCCGAGGATTTGCTGGTGATTTATTTCTGCTTTTGAAGGTGCAACAACCGGCAGATGAATCTTCACTCCCTCTCCTCCATTCACTTGCTGACGTGGGGGTTTGGTGATTTTTTTTTAACACGAAGCGGCATAAATAGACTTAAGAACACAAATGGCAGAACATCTGCAGTCACTCTGTGTTGTGCTGTCGAGTCAGGGACTCTTGAGTTGGAAGCGTTTTCGATACCTGGACAGATAAAACAAAACGAAAGGTTAGAGAAACTGTAGTCAAACAGAAATATATTTCCCGTCCTGTTAAACATCTCCAAACTGTTCCAACTTATCTTGCGACCACTCAGGGCGTGCCGACGCCTTCGCGAGGGCTCTTTTTAAATCATTTTTCAGAATCCACGTGTTAACGTATCCTGTCTGTTCTGTGGACAGAAAGCGTCCTGACCCAGCTGATCCTGAACGCCCATCAGAGCCCTGAGAGATCTCCGGGTCGGCCCCGACGCTCAGGACAGCCGTCAGCCGCCGGCTCCATTGCCGGACGTGGACGGGTTTACAAATGAAAAGGGTTGAAGTAGTAGGTTCTTGTCTGGATGATTGTCCCAGCGCGACCCTACTGTCCAGGGCTACTCTGGTGCAGCTAATAAAATTGTCATTGATATTTATAGCAAGCAGTAACCGCAGGCGTAGGGCAATTTCAAGGAAATGGAGGAAAAGATTTGTGAATTTAGAAATAGTACTTTACATTTTTCGGAGTAACTCAGCATAAGATTGCATCCAGGCATCATGCAAAAATATGTTTCTTTATCCTCCTTTTCTCCTGTCCACTTACTTCTGTCACTCTCCATCCATCCATCCATCTTTCTGTGGCTCCCTCCTTCTTTCCCACCGTCCCTCCAGAGTATCAGCCGGCCACCAGAGCTGTGCCTGCCTCTCGTTTGATTCTGCCCAGTCCAATTATAGAGGGCCTCAATTACCGAGCCTGTCGGCCTCCATCAGGAGAGCCATTCGTCATGTGGACTGGGCTGGACCGGACTGAGCGGGGCTGCTTCGGTTTGGTGTGGGCTGTGCTGGGCAGAGGCGACACACACACACACACACACACACACACACACAGAGTCTGTCACTCTCACTTCCTGTCTGTCTCTCGGCCTGTCCTGGACGGAGGTTTTCCTCCCTCACGTATATCAATCGACTAATTGTCTCATCTCGTTCATGTGTATAAAACGCCACATATGGTCAACAGCATCCCTTTGAAAGGAGGAAGCCTCCTGAAAACATTAGTTTGTACCGCTGCAACGTTGATTAGAGAGTCTAGAAGCTTATAACCATATCTTGGACTACAGTTGCATCTATAAATTATGCACGTATGCCAATAAAGCGGTTTAAACGAGGAGCTGGAGTCCGGGCGTGGTTAGCCTAGCTTAGCGAAACGACTGTTATGAGACAGGCCATTTTTCCGTCCCTTGTTTTCGTGGATGTAGCTTTGAAGCTGTGAAGCTATGAAGGAAGGTGACATCCTGGTTACAAATAGATTCTAAATCTGTTTGATTTAGAATCGCTGAACAGCTCAGACATGGGAGATGATTGAGAGGTCCGGACCAATGCTGGGACGCCTTGTCTGACGCCTCGCCTCGTGTTTGGACTCCACCGCAGCCACACTCTGTTTTACTGTAAATGTCGTATGCTGTCAGAGGCCGGCGGTGCTGACTGGAATGGATCGTGCTTTTATCTCGATGTTGGTCCGAAACAGAGAGTGTCACGTCGGTGGGAGATATCATGGATTGTACATAAGGGCACAGTATGGGCTGTTATGGTAAAAGCCTCCAGTGTTGGCCATTAATCTCAGTGTAAAGACTAATAGACTTTGACTCTGGTGTATGATTTAGTGTAAACAGGATCAGTACTACGTTTCCTGTGTGTGTGTGGTTTCTTCCTCCTCTCCATCTCGCGTCCTCCTCTTCTCCTCTCGTCCTCGTCGTGTAACAAACAGCATGAAGGAGGTTATAATTGGGAGGTCCAGAGCTCTGCCAGGTGGAACCACTTGTATCTGAATACAGGCTCTCGCTCTCTCTCAAGATCTCTCTTGCATATTGTACCTCTACCACTCTCTCTTACTTTATACTCTTGTTTTTCCCTCCCTCTCTGTCTTCCGTGTGCCCTCTCATTATGCCCACAGCTCCGTCTGCATCATTAGCATGATGCAACGAAGCTTCGTGACCATATTGCGTTTTTTATTTCTGGAAGATTCTGCACAGCTTTTCTTTTCACCAACAGTTTTTTTTTTCCTCCATGAGTCATCTGCTGTCTGTCCGTCAGCTCTTAAAGGAACTTGCCAAGGGTTGCCATTAAAAGGCGTTCACCTCATTTACCATCGTCCATCTTCCTCCTTTCAGCTTCCTCTCCTCCTGTCTCTCGTTTTTCCTCCGAGCCAAAGTGGATTCCTTCTTTCTGATCCTCCACCTCCTCTTTGTCTCTGCACTTTCATAAAGAGTCCAACAGTTTCATTATGAGCTCCGATGTTTGTCTTTGCCTCAAACAAATCTGTATTCACCTCAAAGTAACGCTCCAGATTAAAGGTGCACTGAGCTGGTTTTCAGTTCCAATCCAGATCGCACAACTTCCACCAGTTGCTGTCGTGCTAATTAACATTCAAATCTCTCCAAACCGAGGACACGTTGATGCTACGTCACGGCGGGTTCTCGGTTCAGCGCAAGCTCCGCCCGTCTAACTCGTGCCATTCTGGGAGACAAAGAAATGTACATTTGTACTGAAACACTTTGGATATGAGCTTAAATTTGTATTTATAATTTATGAGAACATCAGACTGTGGAACGTGGGTTGCTACGCGGATCAGCGACGTCAATCTGATGAATTAATACTGATACTTGATCGGATCAACTCTACTTCAGATTACGGATTAAAACACATCAGTTCAAAGTGTTTTTCTGTATTGAGCATCTCTAAATCTGACTGCTTGTGCACCAAACCTGTCCCCTAATTAACGGCTATTTATATTTAGGTAAATATCATCGATCACCAAGTCCTTTCAGATCTTTAATTTAATCCTTTAACTTTTTAAACCTTTTAATTAACCTTGTAGTCTTGAATTGTATCTAATTCCTCTGGTTCAAACACTTTTGCTGCTATAATCACTAAAACCAACCCGTCTAAAAGGAGTAAAACTGCTGTTGAGGACGTGTTTGCTTTTTAAAAAACCCTTGAAATTCGATTCCTTGAGCAGCGTTTCAGTTTTACCAGAGAGCGATCGTTAAGTTAATGAGTAAGTGAAGCCATTGATCCTCTTTCACACAGGTGTGCACTCTGATCTATGTATGTGTTCCTTATATCAAAGTCTGACACCTGTATTTTTTAAGTCTTTGTTGTTGTTGTTGTTGACGACCATGTCCTTTCTTCTCCTCTTCCTTGTCATGCCTCCTCCCCCTCCAGGTGATTGATGGGAAACTGGCCCCCTTCCTGTCCAAGGTGATCAAGTTCGCCAGCTCGCACGTTTTCAGCTGCAGTTTGTGTCGAGAGAAAGGCTTCATCTGTGAGCTGTGCCAGAACGGACAGGTCATCTACCCCTTCCAGGAGAGCGCCACCAAGAGGTACCGACCCCCGGATCGCCTCCCTGTGAACTCCCATGTCTGATCATAAAATGTATTTTGGATTTTTGCAGAACCTTTTGAAGGTCAACATAGTTTAAATTGACTAAAAGAACTAAATATAATGTTGCGACTGTGAGCGATAGTGTAAAGGTCAGTTCAGGCCAAAGATTTGCAGCGGAGTGAATATTAAAGTAAACAGATAATGCTACAATGCTACAGGTAAACAAAGTTCTTCTCCACCTGGGCGTCTGCCGGGCTTATCGCTGCCGTGATTGGCTGCTCAAAGCGAAGTCAGCTGGTCGCCTCGACCCGCTTACTTAAAAACTAAATACTAGCTAACGAACTCACTGTCCTCACATTTAAAGACGCTACAAATTGAGCCCCGCTGACCGCGTGCTTGATGTTTGTGTCTGCAGGTGCGACGGCTGCGGCGCCGTGTTCCACGCCCAGTGTCGGCAGAAGGCTCAGCCGTGTCCTCGTTGTGTTCGCCGGGAGCTCCACCACAAGAGGCCGTCCTCCTTCTGGTCACCCGACGACGACAGCCCCGGGTGCTTTCACCAGCCCTACCAAGACACCTGAGAGAGAGAGAGAGAGAGAGAGAGAGAGAGAGAGACACACACACACACACACAGGCGCTGGACTTTTCTGACTTCTCCTGAAGTTTTGACCAGAGGACAAACTCAGAGCGTCGCCAGGTTTGTGTACCTGCTAAATAAACTCTCACACACCTGAGCTACGTCCCCCCCTTGTCCTCCTGAAGAGCCGCTGCACCGGACTTTATTAGTCATCACCTTCATCCCTTTACCTTCACTGATCACAGCGGGTGAACTGGAGAAATTCAAGCTAATAACATTTGGAACGTCTTCCACCTGCTCTTGAATTCATGCTTAATGATGAAATGATCAGTCAACGGACAGAAGATTCATCAACAGTTGATTAATAATTTGTCGAAAAGGCAAAACGTCGTCTGGTCGCGTCTCAAATGTGAAGATTTAATGTTTTTCTTTATGTTTTTGGACTTTTGGTCTAACACAATACGAATTTTTTTTGTTTTTTTGTCTTTGTTTACAGACTTAATTATGAATTGAGAGAACATCGATTAACATATGATGAAAATAATCATTAGCCGTCCCCGTGTTGATACTCCACCCAGAACCATTGTAGTATCAAACTCTCACGCTGTCGCCTTGAAACGTGGCTGTGAGCAGTTTGTAGTTGTAGCTGTTGTGAACGGATGCATCTTAAACCCACGTTACGTGTAACCATGTGCTCGTTTGCGCAATAAAACAGGTTTTTCTTGATGTGATTTAAAGATCTTTTTCTAAATCGATCCACAGTCACACGAGACTCAGGTTTTCGTCCGAACGTAGCGCAACTTTTAACCCAATTTACCGAAAATCGACGGGAGCGCAGCAAGATGGCGTACGTAATTAAAAGTGCAAGTTAAACCTCAAATGGTGGAAAAACGTGATGGAAATATCAGCAGCATTTATGTGCTTCATGTACGTCATGATTTCTGTTTTCACTGAACTTCTTCTTTTATCGACGCACTAATTGTTCCTCCTCAGCCGAGCGTCAGCGATGTTTCAAGGTTTTGGTTTTTCCCCCTGTATTTTCATTGTTTCCATTCAGACGTTTGTAACGCACCTTTAGTTAGTCAAAGTGGGTTTATTCCAAAGTTTGACTCTTTTTTTTGGTATAAAATGTCGTCTCTGTGTTACCGCCACAGCTGCAGGGAAACACTGAATGGAGCCGAAGGTCACCTTGGTTTAATTTTCTCTTGATGACACAGAACAATTGCATTTGGTGTTAGTTTGCCGAGTTTCGTCGTCTAACGTCACTAAACTGAATATTTTTGAAGACTTTGGTTTCTAAAACGTGCTAAAGTTTTCAATCGTTTATCGTCTTTCTGTAGAACGAGAATAATTGTTAGTCAACGTTCCAGTAAAGTTATTATTTAGTGTGACGACTGCACGGCTGCAGATGTTTGTGAAGAAGCAAAATACAAACGTTTCAAGTCTTCGGGGAAAGAATTGGGATGTAAGTGGAGCCATTAGATTGGGAAGTTTACCAAATACTACTACTACTACTACTACTACTACTATGTGTAATAATCGCTGTGATTGAAGTAGAGAAATCCCTCCCGTCAGGTCAGGTCTGAGTTATTTGACTGAAATGTTGAATGAAAGATGTTTTTTTTTTTATCTCACTCATTTCATCCGTGTTGTTCAAATGTAAAACAGGGAGCTCGTTGTCCGTCTGTCTGAGCACATGTTCTTCCCTCCATCACTCTGACTGTACTGTTGTTGCCTTGTCCTCCTCTCTTCCTCTGTGGTTCTACTTCCTGTAGTGCGTTTATTCATGCAGACTCTATCAGTCAAACACGACTGCTAGCTTTAGCGTTTAGTACCTCTATGCAACCTAGATGGCCTTTTTATAACCCACTGCTTTCGCGTGTAAACGTCCGGAAACGCTCCTTTTTACTTTTCGAAGCACAAGCTGCGTTTCCGTCCCGCTTCACTGCCGAATCTGATGGAAAATAAACGCCAGCTGGTCGCAAATGCTGCCTCCATTTTATTGTCCAAAAGAACATTTTGGGAATCATTGTCGTGGGATTGCAGTTTGATATGAATCTGAAACCCTTTGGACAGAAATGTAGCTGCTGTTTCTGCTGGTTTTCTCAGTGCGGACGCACCGACGGGATCTCAGATTTGCATCTTTCTGCTCGTTTGAGCCATAAACAACATGTTAACCTTGAATAAGCTATGGCTTTATTTGGGAATAAGCAGCAGATATCAGAGTTATTCATGTTGATGAAGCACAGACTGAGACTAAATAACCCGCTGTAGTTTAAAATAGGGCAGAAGTGCAGCTGGCTTCATTTCTTTAGTTTTGAAGGTCACACCTGCGGCCGTGACGGCGATATTAAAAATGAAATGTTTAAGTTATTGTTGCCTGAAGTATTTTGACTGTGTGAAGTTATTTTCATCATGCTGTTTATTTGTGTGTTACGGAGCCCGGCAGGTTTCGGGGATCTTTTTTTTTTTCTTGCGATATTTTAATTTGTGCTCTCAGGTTCGAGTTCTGCACCACCGAGTTTGAGACCTGAACACAACCACAGCCATAATAACCCAACCTCAGCCTGACTTTACCCAACAAACAGCTCCAACCCGATGGTCCTGTCACAGATTAGAGTCCAAATTAATAAAACTTAAACTGTTATCGTGTAAAATATATTTAAGGGATGTTAACTCCAACTGAAGTGTTTTAGATGATCTGGATCAACTGTTTGGGATGTTTAAAACTTTGTTTCTTTGACCTGCTTTGTTTTCTGGGTGAAACTTCCTGTTTAGAACTAACAAGACGTAATCAGAGGCTAATCTCTCTCACCGTTTTTCATACCAAACAAAACATACTGTACCGAAGTGTTTGGGGACAAATAGTTCCTGTTGCTGCAGCATATTGATGCTAATTTAAAAGCGCAAATTACTAATTTGTGTGAACAAATAAAAAGATTTAACGAAAGCCCCCCCCCCCCCCCAGTACCTGCTGGAGCTTGACTACAAAACGTGTTTATTTATTTGCTTGTTTCATGCAGTTTGTTTGTTCGTCTGTTTATTCACACAACTTGGAAGTGCAGGTTTGTGTTTAGTTGGTTTCATTTTTTTTACCGTCCTTTCTGTAATTTCCCCCCATTTTTCATTTCCATCTGGATTTGGAAACAAATATAAACGTATGAATCTGTTCATGATGATGTTTAGCTGTTTACTTGCGTTCTGTTATCTCGTCGCTGGAGTGTCGACGCTCAGTTTTGACACAACTTGAACTTCAGAAAAGACATTTTGAGGCCGTGCGATGAGTGAAATGTCACATCGGAGCGGGCGTGTTCACGACTGCAGGACTGGAAATGTTCCGTGTGATCATCGCAGTGTTTCACTTGACGTGTTCTGAGAAGAACACATTGTATAGTATTTAAGTAACTGGACAGAAATTCTTCTCTCTTTTGCACTTGTTATTTTTTTTTATTATTTCTTTTCATCGCAGCCAAACTCTTATGCAAGTACAGGGAGTTGATTTTCTGATTTAATCAGCCTTTCCTCCTGTCTGGTTTTGTTCATATTTGTCTGCTAGCCACTGATGCCAATAAAGACAAACTTCTTAATAGTGAAAGTGTTTGAGTCCTGTGTGAAGAAATGTTGGATGGACACATTTGGGTTTGACTTTCTTTAACTTGTGCAGTTGTTGCAGTGGTGAGCTAACAGCTCCAGCTTCAAGTGGAAACTGTGTCCAGTATTTTACCAGCAACACTGAACACAACACCAGCTCCATTCACACATCTGAAACGGAAAAAAACACAACGGACTACAAGTTATGCAGAGAAAAGCAGTTCAGTCTGATGCTGGAAGGTGGGATTGTTAATGAGCATGAGGCTGTCCATAAATGTCCCGGGTAAAACCCACCAGTGTTTGGTGTTGTTGAGCCACGTCTGTGGCTTTTGAGTGAAATGTCTCCACAACCATCACATGGACTGCCATGAATTTCGGTGCACACTCATTAAGTCGGATGTTGTAGCATTTTGTTAGCAGATGAAGCCACGCTGGAAATTCAAATGTCAACATTTCCGATCCACCACACCTGTATAACCTCCCCTCTGCTGAGGAAGCCCGCACGATGTGCTCGACTTCAAACCGAGAGAAAGCGGATGCGTGTGGATAAAAAGGTGCACGTGAACCTGCCCGAGTGAATGTGCATATCGTCAGAGAGCGGGGGAGCCCGGAGGCAGCGGGCAAATTGAAGCTGAGTGTCGACCGCGCTTAATTGTCATCGCCAATTAGTGCATTGTGGGACGCCCACAATGGATCAACTGTAGCGAGTAGAACAAAGTCCTTTGTGCTTCTCCAGTGGCCCGCGGGCCAGTCAAGACTCATTTAGGACCCGGACAACGAAAATGAAAACAAAAGACAGTTTAAGGAGAAAAAGAGGACTGAGGGAAGAAAAAGACAGGGGGGTGGACAACGGTCACACAGGAGTGAAGGACTGGGCCTCCGCTCTCCCAACATGAGAGGAGGGTGTATGGCTTTGACACACACACACACACACACACGCTGGCAGGGCCCCAGAGCTCCCGGTGACCTGGTTGTTCAGAGCTCGTTTGGCCACGTCCGAGCTTTCAGCAGGTTGGAGCCGAGCAGATTGCCCGTTTGCTTTTGTCAGTGTTGAAGGGCAGATCCACTGTTTTCCAGCTCTGATCCACATTAACATTAACATGTTAACATCATTAAAGCAACTTCCTCGCCAGGTTTTAACACAGTCCAAACAGAGACTCAGGATAACTTGTACGTTAACAATACGTTTGTCTATAAAAAGTCAATTTGTAACATATTTAATCCCAAAAAATCAAAGAATGTATGTAATCACATAATGCAGAACTACATGATCTGTGTCCTCAATGGGAGCCGTCGCCCTGCTTACAGGATAATCTGTCTGTCTGTGTGTTCAACTGGGACAAAAGAGAATTTATCAAGTATTCAATTAAACTACCAACACAAAACCAATTATCAACTATTTGGACTATTTGTCACTATTTCCTGACATTTTATAGACCAATGAAATGGAAAAATAAGATCCATTAACAATCTGCAGCTTGCAGCTGTAGTGTGTGTCACAAACTATCTCCTTTTGGTGAAGTTTTATTGACTTAATTAACCGATTGCTACGATGAATAATATATTTTCATGTTTTTCTTGCGTTTATTACCGGCTTCGTGTTTTGAAAGTGAGGTTGATCTGGATTTTTGAATCAAAAGTTCAAATGAAGCTCTTTGGTTATAAAAAGCCTCGAGATCAACGAACACAGCGGCGGCAGAACCGACTGTGTTCACGCAGACCAGAGTTCACTTATCATTGGTGTCACTGTAGCAACACCTTTGTGGGGGGAAACAAGGAAAGCTCAAAGCAATAAACTTAAATCCAAATAGAACTGATAACACCCGATGATTAATGAGAGACTTTATCAATTACAATTAAACATGTCACCGTGTTATCAGCAGGGAGAGAAATGTTGGAGGCTTCGTGCAGACACCTGTATGAGCAACAGGGAGGAGAAATAAAACCAGAGGGGAACAGATGTTTCAAAAAGACTTGACTCTAAAACTCTACAATAAAAAATATATATATAATAATAATATAAAAATAAATATACATTTTCGTAAAGAAAGACTAAATCAAGATGAGGTGCCAGAATGAACCCTGACCACCTGTACGCTTGACAGGTGGACGTCGTGGAGGACAGCAGCTTTACCGTTACTGTAATAAAATAAAATAAAAGCAGCCGTTTGTGTTTTAGACTTTGATCTCAAATGTTTTTGAAATATTCGGATGTTGGATTTATTCCTGGTGTTTCTGGTCTTCTTTAAAGGCTGTTTGAGTGTTAAGACTTGGTTTTAGGGTCTAAAATGAATGAATAGTTTCAGGTAAAGGTAAAGATACAGGAGTACAAGTGTGTCCCTCCCATGGTTAAGTGATGCAGGTTGTTGATGCCTTGCGTTCTCGCTTAAGTGTTAGTCAAACAGGCCCTGGGGCACCTGGGAAAATCACCACAGGTAGTCACACACGTGTGTGTGTGTGTGTGTGTACACACGAGGGATGTCATCCGGGCTCTACACGTCAACGTAACCTGAGCGAAGATAAATCAGGCCGAGAAAGACTTGTCTTGGCTGATATGTTGAGCACACACACGCACGCACTCACAAACACTCACAAACACACCCTTTGAGACCTTTGTCCCCGAGAGAGCATTGTGACCTTTGTCCGATGTGGCTGTGGCTGTGTGTGTGTGTGTGTGTGTGTGTGTGTGTGTGTGTGTGTGTGTGTGTGTGTGTGTGTAAGGAGAGCAGGGTCATGAGATCAGTTATTGAGCGCCACAGATTTTGGGGAATTATTTAGATGGAGTTGTATTTAGACATCAATGCATTCCTGCTCGACGTGTCTCACATGTTATCTGGCAATGTTGACTCGCTTAATCTCCACACGCACGCACACGTTGTGAATAGGACTGAGTGTTGAACATCAATTCATGATTGATACCGACTGAAATGTGTATATATATTTAATATACACACACACACTATGTATTAAAGACGAAACTCTAAACTGTGTCCTCGGGGGAACACGGCAGCAGTAAGGCTGAAGACTTGACTGAAAACAGAAGGACATTAATGAGAAGTGACTGTTTAAGACAAATAAATTATATCAAATTGACATATAGGGTGAAAACGTAAGAGTTACACACTGTTAGCGTGAAAAAAAGCAATGAGCAAAGAATATTTATGAAGTACGAAAAGGAGACAATAGGATGAAATACTGTAGTTGTTATACATTGTATGAATCGTTTAAAATGCCACAGAATAGGTGTGTGTGTGTGTGTGTGTGTGTGTGGTCGGATGGTCAGGGTGTCAGCAGGTGGAGAGAATTTATTCACCACCTGATACCTTCAAGCTCTCCCAGTAACCTCCTAATGCAGGAAGTCATAAATACAACTCACTGATGCGTTCAGGTGCTGTAGGCGGCTTTTAGACATCAGGGTCCACTGAGCTGCAAGAGGAAAGAAAGGAAATCAAGAAGGTCGAATTTCAGTGATTTCAATCTGTGTAAGTGTTTTTATGAACGACAGGTTTTTTGGATAATACTGGAGAACAGAAATTTTTACTTACTCACAATGTTTAATGAAGTAAACAAATCTTTAAATTCAGTAAAAGTGGCGAATACCATTTAAAAGAAAATACATCTATTTAAATCCTGCATTCAAAACTTGAGTAAAGTAAAAATGTCATTTAACAGCAAAATGTTCTTAAAGAATCCAAAGTTAAACCACTACTTCTGCAGAATCGCTCCTTTCCGAGTGAAACATTATTGTATACAGTACATTTGATGACTTTTGGTGATGCATTAAGGTGCACGCAGTATTTTTATGTTGCAGATGTTTGAGATTGGACTTCATTTTAACTATTATACTGCATGTTAATCTAAAAAAAAACTCACAATTGGAGAAAATGTACTTTGTAAAGTCAATAAATCACTGCAGTGGAGCATTAATGACCACTTTATTTTCTATTACTGAGCTGAAACTACAATTAAAGTGTATTATCTGCTATTTGTCTTTTTTTAAGTTGGTTTATTCTTTCCGTTTTCCTTGTGTTACTTTATTCTACTTTCTTTGGTTTTTCTCTGTATTGTGTCTTTATTTGTAGTCATAATGTATTTCTCTGCCTTATATAAAGGCACTCATCTCAGATCTGTTCATTTGTTTGCTTGAAAACACTTTTCCATGAAATGGGCTTTACACAAGTGATTTTCCTTCCACCTCCTCTGTGTGTCTCGCAATAGAATCGTGACATATCCGACGGCCCCTGAACGCCGCGGTCCCTCCGTGTGATGAGGAGGTGCTGCGGCTTCAGACGGACTTTATTCCGTCCCGGGGGCTCAGCGAAGCCGCACGCTGCTCGATACGCACGGGATACAGTTTGACCCTGAAGGGCACGTCGGATTGTTATTGTGCTTGAACGCGTCTCCACGCAGAGGACGAGGACGCGACACTTGTGCAACTTTGAAAAGGAAAAAGCCAACATGTGCCTGAAAGCTGCTTTCATGTTACTGAAGGAATAAACGGACCCGAGAGGAGACGTCAAGTGGATTTTACGCACCGGGCGCAGAGACGGGAGACTTTTAGACTTCTCTTTCAAGAAAACACACAAAGAAACAAGTTCAGTTGTGATTTTAGTTCTCTCTTATTTTTCCTGGACAGTTTTTAAGGCTCTTTTCACCGACCCTGAGTGTCATGATGCGACTTTTTCTGGCGTTGGCGACCTGCCGGGAACCAACAGGTCTGGTAAAAATATTACATGCTCGTTAAATTTTTTGGAACGTGACCACCGGAGATGAACTTTCTCCGTAATGATTGCGGGAGCTCTGGTGAATGATTGACAGCAGAGGCTCGCCCGGCGCTCGGCGGACCTTTATGGACGAAGTGGATTTACCGTCAGGGGTTCCGCTTGTTTTAGTCTGAATCCTTAAGAGGCTGAAAGGTGCTTTCTTCTTCTTCTTATGGAGCAGAAATAAACTAAACGGATCTTTCCAGCAGAAGAACGTTTTCATCCAGGTTTCCGAGATGAACTTTTAAATAAAAATAATCTGCTTTGACCTCTTCCATTATTACTCTTATTTTAATTTAAATTAATAATACTAAAACGATTTTATTTTTATAAATGGCATCTATAGCGAGGCACCCGCCGTGCAGCCCGGTGTTCCCGCGGCCCCTCGTGCTGCTGCTGCTGCTGTTTCAGTGTCCTGGTTTCACATTAGGAGCCTCCAAAGATCTCGTGTGCGAGCCCATAACTGTGCCCATGTGCAGGGGCATCGGCTACAACCTGACCTACATGCCCAATCAGTTCAACCACGACACCCAGGAGGAGGTGGGGCTGGAGGTGCACCAGTTCTGGCCCCTGGTCCGGATCCGCTGCTCTCCGGATCTCCTCTTCTTCCTGTGCAGCATGTACACCCCGATCTGCCTGCCGGACTACCGCAAGCCTCTGCCGCCTTGCCGCTCCGTGTGCGAACGGGCCAAACGAGGCTGCTCGCCTCTGATGAGCCAGTACGGCTTCGAGTGGCCCGAGAGGATGAGCTGTGAACAGCTGCCCCAGCTGGGCGACGAGACCCTGTGCATGGACCAGAACAGCAGCGAGACCACCACCCTGGCTCCGCCGTTCCCCAAGCCCACCCCTAAAGGCCGGACCAGACCCCCCAGCCCCCCCCAGTGTGACAGGGAGTGCCGTTGTCGAGACCCCCTTGTCCCCATCAAGAAGGAGTCCCACACTCTGTACGGCCAGGTCCACACCGGCCCCTTGCCCAACTGCGCCCAGCCCTGCCACCAGCCGTACTTCTCAGCTGACGAACGCGCCTTCACCAGCTTCTGGGTGGGACTCTGGTCGGTGCTTTGCTTCATCTCCACCTTTACCACCGTCGCCACCTTCCTCATTGACATGGAGCGCTTCAAATACCCGGAGAGGCCCATCATCTTCCTGGCTACTTGCTACCTTTTCGTCTCTTTGGGTTACATCATCCGCCTGGTGGCGGGTCATGAGCGAGTGGCATGTGGCACCAGCAGCAGCGTTGGTGGCAACCAGCTGCACATCCTCTATGACACCACTGGCCCCGCTCTCTGCACCCTTGTCTTCTTGCTGGTGTATTTCTTTGGGATGGCCAGCTCCATCTGGTGGGTGGTGCTGTCCTTCACCTGGTTTCTGGCTGCTGGGATGAAGTGGGGCAGCGAGGCCATCGCGGGATACTCGCAGTATTTCCACCTGGCCGCCTGGCTCATCCCCAGTGTCAAGTCCATCGTTGTCCTGGCACTCAGCTCTGTGGACGGGGACCCTGTGGCTGGAATCTGCTACGTGGGGAACCAGAGTCTAGAGAATCTGAGGGGATTCGTACTCGCGCCTCTCGTGGTTTACCTCTTCACTGGCTCGCTGTTCTTACTCGCCGGCTTCGTTTCTCTCTTCCGTATCAGGAGCATCATCAAGCAAGGTGGCACCAAGACAGACAAACTGGAGCGGCTGATGATCCGTATTGGGCTCTTCACGGTGCTGTACACCGTCCCCGCCACCATCGTGGTGGCCTGCCTGGTCTATGAGCAGCACTACCGGCCTGGCTGGGAGCGAGCCTTGGCCTGCTCCTGCCTGTCTGAGCGCCAGCGCTCAGGCGTGGGTCCAGACTACCCCGTTTTCATGCTCAAGTACTTCATGTGCTTAGTGGTGGGCATCACCTCAGGAGTCTGGATCTGGTCGGGAAAAACCCTGGAGTCCTGGAGGAGGTTTGTGGCTCGATGCTGCCCCTGCTGGCCACAGAAAGCCACCGCTCCACCCTCCATGTACAGTGAGGCCAGTACTGCTTTAACTGGACATACTGGAACTGGGCTGACATCAGGGCTCTACCATAAAGCTGCTCCATCCCACATATGAACAGTCTGTACAGTCTCCTCTGTGGACAATTAAAAAAAGCATCCGACAAACTTCTGCAGGACCGTGTGCTGGTGTTTCACTGCGCTCAGAATCACAGCTCCCACAAACACTAGCCGACTGTGACAATATGAAAATGCACCAGAAGATCAAGAGCGTGAAAAGTGAAAAAGAAACAAACGGCCTGAGTATTAGGAATTTAAACTACAGAACCTCTACAACAGAATATCTGAAAGAGAGTTTGACTTAAGTGAAACAACTTTTCTAAGCCACCAGACTTGACATTTACTGATAAAACTATCTTCAAACCCTCACAGAGTCACATGGATCCATAATGGAATCCCACGTGTTTCTTTGTTATCTGCTCACCTGAAGCACTGAGATTGAAAAACTTATTTATTTGTGTATATATTGTATAAATTTGATGTAAAAAAAAAAAAAAAAGAAAGAAAATTAGGTGTATAGTGTGACATGTCTAGTTTGTAACCAACCAATGCCACAAGCTAAGTGTAAGACACCAGAGAAACAAATCTTGTCTGATTTGAATTGTATAAACTTGTACATAAACGTGCCGTTTCATGTCAGTGTTTGAGTGTGATGTCTGGTGTGTTTTGTACGATTACAAAGTGAAACAGGGCTGAGATGTTTGTTTAGGATTTCAGTCGTTATAGTGGAAACTGTCCTGACCTGTTGGGTTTCGTCACATTTAAAAGTCACTAAAGTCTGAAGAGTAAACTAGTTTTTGTTCACACTGTGTGAGCTAAGATCAGCAGTGATCAGGTTAAAGCCGCAGGATGAAAGTGACCTTGGCCTTCACCCCCACCTGCTGGTTCACAGTGGAGCTGCTCTCTTTATGTTCTCCACATCAGGGAGAACATGATGTTCATGATGTTCTCCCAACAGATCAACACGAGACCACAGACCCTCACATGAATAAGATTTGGTTAAAACTGTCAGTTACAGTGAAATGTGCTATTGGAATAGTTATTCTTGCGTATTCTCCTTTTTTTAAATGATTTCTGCTGTGGACTCCTTGATAACTCAAGGAGCTCTAAAGGAGGTCCCTGGACCTCAGTTTGAGAACCATTGCTCTACTTTTCTAGTGATTTCCTGCCATGACCTCTGAACAGACAGATGTTTAGGGTCATAGACGGATAGATTTTTGAAACAACTAGTCGATTGATAGACAGAAATTTAACCAGCAGCTGTTTTAAATGAATAATCAATTTTAACCAACAAATGACTATTTTTAGCTTGTCGCACTGTTAACTGAATATATGTGAGTTTTGGACTGTTGGGTGAAGAAAACATAAAAAACATAATCAAGAAAGAAAATCAGCAGATTCATTGATAATGAAAATACTCATCTGTGTAATGGTGAGATTCCAACATATAATGTTTACGTATTATGTTGCTTTATTGGGACAATTTGATTTAAACCTAAAATATTGGGGATTTACAGCTTTTCTGTGATATTTAAAACTGTGTAAATTCCATATTTTGGGAGTTTTGGACTGTTGATTGGACAAAACAAGCACTTTCAACAGGCCAACATTTGTCATGTTTGGACAAGCAGCATAATCAAACACTTTTGGAAGATGCAGAGTTTCATCACAATTGACTGTGTTCACACTGTTTACATTTGTAACTCTGTACTGGAGTTATATTTAACAGCATTCAACAGTAGCACATCTTATCAGTGGAGATCCGTGGTCTAATGTGGATCATCTGGTTTCAGGGGCCTTGACAACATTAGCTGAAGGGGCCTCCCGTCTCCTTACAGAGGTCACATTTAGCGTTTCTGTTGGGCGTTCAAGAGCACAAATGAACCGTCTTAACGTAACTTGAAAACTACAAAAAGCAAAGTTGTCTCACAGCGTTACACAGGCAAATGTCGGACATTTGGTGAAAATGAAGCACATTTCAGCGTAGTGTTTTCTCCCTCCCTGCTGTGATGGTCTGTGATATTTTCAATGTTGTTGGCCAACCGTGTTTAGACTACTGTGCGTCCACATGCTTGATGATATCTCTAATTTATTAGCCTGATTTGTGAGTGAACGTGATCGTACGAGTGATGATGAATGCCAGTAAGTGTTGGTAAAAAACTGACATTTAGGTTTATTTGTTTAAGTGTACATTGTTTCATATTGATAGAGTTCCTCAAAGGATATAAAAAACATTGTAGATTTTGATTCATATTGTGGAATTAAAACTGTGTCGACCTCGAGTTTGGTGCACGTCTCGTGTACATCTGTGTTTCTGTATATGCTGCATAACGTGTGTTGTATTGATTTTTTCTGAGGTTTCTCCATCACACGAGTTAACAAGTGGACAAGAATAAGTCTGTCGGTGTATATTTGAACTACACTCGAGTTTGTGCTCATACTCAACTGGAAGAAACATTTGTTAAAGAACATGATTTGAAATGTGAATTTGCAGAATTGCAAGCTTGGCTTCAGTTATATTTCCACATAGTAAAAGTTGAACTGCTTAGGGGCTGAAATATGGCGACAAATCAAATGTATGGAAATCAGCCACAATTTCCTCTCTGAAAAAAACAGAGGTTTCTTTATTCTGTGATTAAGGGAAGGGAAAAACCTAAAATCAGCAAAGTCTTACTCACTTTACGCCGGCTCCCGTTCCTCCTGGTGCCGTCATACTGGTGGTCGCTTGTTTTTAGCGCCGTCCTCCATCTTTAAACCACTGGACTTCTCTCTACTGACAGTAGCCTCACAGACCAGTATACAATGCAACAAGACATCCACTCACTTGTTTATTCACCAACACCTCTGTTTACTCTAAATAACTATATTCATCATCACCGACAGATCAAGTGTCACATAGCTGTAATGAGTGAATTTGTATTATTATTTAATGTATATCATATGTAATGGACACTACATCTGTTACATTCAGAATCTGGACATTTAAATTAAATGGTTAAAAAGAAATAAATCTAATAATAAACCCAACATATTGTTGTTAAAATGTTTCCGAGCTAGGAGTGGATTTTATAGATACAAATCTTCTGTCACAGTATAGTGTAACTTTATCACAATGCCAAAACATATTGTGATCTGGTAAATTGGGAACTGAGAACTGTTTATCAATAAATAAATAAGTTGATTTGGATTGAGCTAATCCAGCAAATGATCATTTAAAAATCAAATACTGACCTACAGAACTCCTGCCCATTGATCTATAACATCGCCCACAGTGACTAGCCTCCGCTAGATGTTAATGTTCATTTCTTAAAAGTATATTTACTTTTTTAAAATATGATTTTGTTGGAGGAGGTCTTTGTTTCAAGCGAGGTGTCCCGGCGCTGCTACAACACACCACAAGAAACCAGCAACTGGGGCGGGTAGTGGACTGGTTGTTCTGGTTCGATCAGCTCTGTGCTACGGCAGCGCGGCTAGTCGGACACGCAAAACACACGCATCACCGTTATCTCACAAATCAAACACACAACACAATATGCAATTAAGACAACGTATATTTGTTACATGATTAGTGTTTATTTAAAATACTCCATCTGCAAATGGTTTTTGTGTTTTTTCAATTAAAAACAAGACAGGTTTCACAGCTAGTAGCCTACATAGTAAGCAAAAAGGAGGGGAGTCTCCATCAGTGTCTTTTTCTCCCTCAATATCTATGAAGTTTGTTCAAAAGCTCTGATGGGGTCTTGGACGAGCATGTGTTTGATCTGTTGACGGGGCTCTTTGAGGCGGGGTCAAGCTGGGGGGGTTCGAGGGGCACGATATGGAGCTGGACAGTGTGGACTCAACCTACATCAACACAACTGCTTTACTGAGCCACTCAGTAGTGCTACCGATTCAGGACCATGCCCCGACGGGCACTCCTGATTCCCAGAAACACTGCGACACACGTCAGCCGACCGGAGGTTTGCGTGCTTGTGATTCTTTTAGAGCTCAATGCTTTGTGATCTTGCTGTATGCAAATTCAAATGTGAAGATAATTTATCATGATAATAATCAAACAGTGAACAAGTTTTTTTTTTTTTACACTTTTGGTATTAACTGTAATTTACAAAAGAACAGCTTTGTCATTCGATGTTACTTTTAAAGGATGTCTGGTGATATTCTGTATTTTCTTACTGTCGACAAATGCCCAAACAGAGAATGAATTGATGCGACAAACAAAGATTTCGGTGTAAATAAAGTCTGATGTACCGTAATTTCCTGACAATAAGCCGCTACTTTTTTCACACGCTCTGAATCCTGCGGTTTAAACAAGGATGCAACGAGCTTCATGCCACCAATACATTTAGGCTTGTCACACCAGACCAATGAAGTTACAGAACAGGTCACAGTGGACCAATGAAAACGTTCGAATCACCGTAAATCAAACGCACTCACACTAAATTCTTTAGATCAGTCATTTTGCACGTCAATTCAGAGGGTGCAGCTTATATACAACTTGTTTTGACTCAATCCCACGTGCACCATCATGCTGCTGTAGAAACTCACTAGCTCAACCAAATATGGCGCAAAATAGCTCCATCTCCTCCTGTTGAGAGACGCTTGATAAGAATTAGGGGGAAACAATCAGGAAATAACCGGGCCTTTTTAAGAATTCAATTTGTGACCCATATTAAATATGAATGTCTTCACTACAGACCGACGACCTTCAGGCTGAGAGCCACAGGGTGGGGAAGTCAGAAACTACACACAGACACATTGTTGGTTGTTGGTCTTTCATGGGATTTAGCGACAACTAAAATATAGAGAAACACCAGCCTCGTCCTTTAAGGCTGCGCGGAATAATTCAGATATTGTTTCAAAAATGACATTTTTATGACGATCCACAGACTACCCCTCAGAGATACCCGCAGCAGAGCAATTCCTACTTTTTCCTGGAAATAAAAGGACAAGTAAGAAATAAATAAGGGAGTGGTAAAAACAATAGTTGTGTGGTGAAGTTTTAGGTTAACGCCTCAGTTTCAAGTTTAATTTGACAATCACGCACAGCTCTACAGCAGTAACGCAAATGACTGTTTGGGCAGGTCACATAGTAGCATTTGAAGGCTGCCGCCCGCCTCGTGTGGCTGTGTGTCGACCCTGTGAGGCGGCCGTGTTCGCCCGGGGCCGGTCGCAGGTCAGCTGGGCTTTGGAAACCAGAGTGCAGCGGTCTGACCTATGACAGCACAGCATTGGAGTGTCGTATACCTATCAGGTTGTCTGCGCTGAAGGATCGCCTCATCGCTGCTCGACTCAGGTCCTTGTACTTGTCCTCGCATAATCTTGAGATGGCCTGGGCAGAGAAACACGCAAACAGTTACTGGAAGGTTCTCGTGGAAAAGGTAAATAGATTGTTGTTGGTTTTTTAAAATCAGAGGATAAATCAGCTCTTGTTGCACTTGACTGTCCGTGTCAGGACACCGCCCGTGTCCTCAGATGTTTCTTTTGAAAGTTCCTCTTCAGTTTAGTACATAATTCACTGTATTTGCAGTAACTGCTGATGCCTTAAAACTAGTGCGGGGAAACAATTACATTTTTTGTATCGCGATTAATCGCATGATTTTCAGCGGTGAGCAGTGAGCAACGGACTTTCAACATAATAATAAAAAATACTGCGTTAATGTGCAATAAAATAATTGTTCCCAGCCCTACTTAAAACATGACCTAATTATTTTCCACCACCATCTTTTTACTAAGACAGCTTGTAATCTGAGGTGAAAGGCGGTACATACACAGATATATATATGTGTGTGTGTGTGTGTGTGTGTGTGTGTGTGTGTGTTCAGATTACTGGTGGAGGTCCGAGGAGGGCGGCTCACCTCTAGTTTCTGGGCGCGCTGGTTGTTGAGAGGCTCCAGGGGGAAGTTGAGGTTGTTGTCATCGGCCAGCTGTCGCAGATCAAAGTAGTACTTGGCGTAGACACTGGCTGGCACGTTGATGTTAAACTGGAGAAGTTCCAGGAAGTGGCGCTCCATCTCATTCCTGGAGGGTGCGGAAGATACCGGAGGGTTATTCCAGACAGCCAAAACATCCGAGCAGAGTCTTAACATTAACAGCTCTCTTAAACTACACAGAGTGCAACAGAGGAGAAAAGTCCTAGACGCCAGCTAAGAAATATAAGAGAAGCGATATCTTCTCGGGCTGTGTATCGCCAAAGCAAGATCCGAAATGCAAATGTCAGCAAACCATTTCTGACCTTCTCACTCAGGAATTGATCCACGTTATTTTCTGAGCTTTCATTATTCAAAAGGGGACATCAAATGTTGTAAAATAAATTTCTTAAAATTTGAATCCTTACCGACAATCCTAACTCACGAGGAATCATGACTTAATAAATTCAAAGTGCATCATGTCAGAGGAGAACAGCGCCGACTGTAATCCTGTTCAGATCTCACAACTTTGGTAAAAGAAGAAAAAGACGCATGTATGAATTGTGATCAGCTACTTTGGGATACTGAGGGTAAACTGTTGACTTCTATTCAATAGAATAAATACTATTTTTATTTTTCAGAGACTTTTTCCTGCATCTGTGGTTGCTGTTGTTCCTGGGAGCAGCACAGGTGATAGGATTTCACAAAAGAAATGATCCGGCAGTAAATTGGTGTTTTGGCTTTAAGAATTCAACATGAGAAGTGCGCTTGTGGAGATGGAAACAAATCTCTTCCACAGAGATCTCTCTCTCTCTCTCTCTCTCTCTCTCTCTCTCTCTCTCTCTCTCT
>JAVQJD010092667.1:0-12583 GCA_036023655.1 Nannoperca australis
AACGTGTTTCTTTTCGTTCTCCCCCCCCCCCCCCCCCTCTCTCTCTCTCCCCTCCCCTCTTCTCTCTCCCTCCCCCTCCTTCCCCCCTCAGCCAGGAGGCTCTGCGGCAAACTGTCCAGTCTCCGTGCGCGCGCTGCGGGAGGACCTCCCCTCTACTGAACACTTCCTGCTGGACTCTACTGCAGCTTCTGTTCCCGGGAACCTCTTCTCTCCTCCTCCTCCTCTTCCTCTGCGGAGCTTTTTCTTTCTTTCTTTTTGCAGCAGAAGTCACGGATGAACTCTTGCGGGAGTTAATGAATGAGTTTTCTGTCAGCAGCCGAACTGAACTGATCTTCAGCGAGGAGAGGCTCTCCTCCTCCTCCTCCTCCTCCTCCTCCTCTTCTTCTCCTTTTCCATTCACTCCTTCACGTCTCACTTTTACTTTGAGTGTTTGTACTGAAAGTTGCTGCATGCAGACTCATCTCCCTCCTCTGACGGTGCAGACGTGGTTTTCTTTACAGCCTCACGTCCTTCCTCTCCACCCGAGTCTCCGTCCAGCAGCAGTGCGTCGTGGCTGTGCGTAAAACCAAACCCTCCCTCCCCCCACTCTCTCATCCCCGTGCCTCTCCAACCCGGGCTGTAAAGAGCCAGTAAAGCGCCAGCCCTCCTGTCTGACTCTGTAAAGCACCATGGATGTGTTTAAGAGCCGGCTGCTCGGGATATCCGTGGCCGTCGCGCACGGCTTCTTCTCCGGTTCTCTGAACATCTTGCTCAAGTTCCTCATCAGTAATTATAACTTCAACTTCCTGACGCTCATCCAGCTGCTGACCAGCAGCACCGCGGCGCTCACCCTGGAGACCCTGCGGCGGCTGGGGAAGGTCCAGATCCCCCCGTTCAGCATGCAGCTGTCCAAGGTAACGATCCCTCCCGCGGTGCTCGGAGGTGCCCGTTTAATCTCTGTGAAATGTCTTTTATCGGACATTTATCATGTAACTAGCCTGAAATGATTAAATATTCAAATGAAATATAGGTGTACCATGTCATAGAATTGTTACTAGTAATTAATTACTAGGAACAATTAGTGATATTACTAACTTAAATATTAAATATAATACTTAAGATTACTTTTAGGCTTGTAAAATCCAGTTTGTATTTATTTTGTGATTTATCCTCTTTAAAACCAAGTGGATAGACTGATTTCAATGATTCACAAACTGAAGCACAAGCTGTTATTATTCTGCATCACCGCCGTGAACCAGAGGAGAGGAATCACAACCATTTACAGTTCATGATGTTCATGTAATGTGCAGAGAAAACCTCTGGTTTTAAGCTCTGCAGAAAGGAGAGATGATGTGAGACTTGAAATGAAACCTTAACCACCCCGATGACAAACTAGGCTGCTGCTGACTGAACATGTGTTGAATCACAGTCCTGAAACTAACAAAAGGAGCTCTGTCTCGAGTACAATTAATCATAAATAACCAAAACCAAAGTACAGTTGGTGAAAGAGTCACCTCTCCACGACTCAACTTTTATCCATCTTTCAATTTGCTCTGACTGCTCCCAGCACAAGTGTGTGGGTGTGTAAGTTAAGTGCATTGTGGGGACTTCAAATTCAAATTTAATTCAAATCCAAAAACTTTATTTGTCCACTGGGGGACAATTAAAGACGGCTTCATGGGGCAGTTCCACATAAAACAGCATAGAAAAACATACAGTGCAAAACGAGTGCTACATTTAAATAAATACAGTTTTAAAGGTGCAAATGGTGTGAAAATATGGCAGTGAGGTAGAAAGATGTGCAAAAGACTTAAGTTAGTTCACACAGTCACCTCGTGGGGACTCAAGTTAGTTCACAAAGTCACCTCGTGGGGACTCAAGTTAGTTCACACGGTCACCTTGTGGGGACTCGAGGCATTACATCTCAAAGTTGAGGGCTGGTGTTTGGTCGGGGTTAGATAGGATAAGGGCTGGTATGTAGAGGTTGTGGTTAAGCCTCCAGGAAGTGAATATCAGTCAGTTCAATGCTACAAACTCTTGTGCCCCCCCGCTGTGCAGGAGTTCGGCCCGGTGTGCATCCTCTCCACGCTGCAGTCCACCCTCACCCTGTGGTCTCTGCGCGGCCTCAGCCTGCCCATGTACGTCGTGTTCAAGCGCTGCCTGCCGCTCTTCACGCTTAGCATCGGCGTGTGTGTGCTGAAGAACGGCGTGCCGTCCATCGGCGTGGTGACCGCCGTGATCATCACCACCGGTGGAGCCGCGCTGGCAGGTAAACGCACACACCTGTCCCGAGTGTTTCTGGGATTCAGCAGAAGCTGTCGCAACATTTGCACATTTCTGTTTTGTTTTTCTTTTCAAAACTTGGCACCTCCACTACCCACAATGCAACTCTACTGCAGACAGTTCAGTTGGAGATTCGGGTGTGTTGTGCTAATGTAACCTGCAGCTCAACACCTGGAAACAATCAGAAAAGCAAAGTAACTTCAGGAATATCAGGAATCAGTGTTTGTGGGAACTTCCTGAGTTTGTACAAAGTAACGTGAGCTCATTCCCAACAAGCTCCACAAAGACAATGCTCAGTTTTGGGTTTAAGTTCAGGAAAGTTCAGTTTTGTTAACTTTAATAATGTTCAACAGGAAGAGCCTGTTGAGGGAGACACAGCCTGGGGCCTGAGAAGAACGGTTAGTCCTCATGTAGTTACAAGGAGGTGTGTTTGACATTTTCTGTCGTTAATGTGCAGAAACTGCGTTCTTCCAGCAATAAAAAACAGAAGTCACTGTTTTTATTGTGGAAAATCTTTCATTTATTCTTGTGGTGATTTCCAGCAAATTCCTGGAGCTCGTTTTACCTTCTTGTCATTTTCCTGTTCACTTCCTCAATCTGAATTCTTCTTCTTCTTCTTCTTCTTCTTCCTGTCTTTGTGCCAAAACTATCCATTTATCTATAGTAGCTTTCATTAGCTTCAACTCCTTAACTTTCTCTATCCCTCTCTCCCTTTTAATGTAATTAATAAACAAATTGTTGGTTTACTTTCACAAAGAAGAAAACCGAGAACGTGGATCAATAACGTCATTTAGTTTGATCTCGAATCGTCCACTCAGACATCTTTCTTCATATGTAAAGCTTCATTTCTGCTCCTGTAAACATCCTTTAATCATCTTTCCCAGAAGTAAATGTTCCTTTTCCATTACTGTTAATGACCCTGAACTCATAAAAAACCCTACAGATAATTAATCTCCTGAATCAATCTCCACTGCTGCTCCCAGTGTTTCTGCAGCAGGAGGGGGTCCAAACATCAAGTGTGAAATGTGCACAATATGCATCTAATGGGCTGATTCATCATTCTGGATTTAATCCTTCTGATAATCGACTTTTCTCTGTGGAAGATGGAATATTCTGAAACGTCTTATACGGATTAATCAAGGGAGATAATGTCATTTTCTATGAATGTTGCTTAAAAGTGGATCATAAGTTTAAAAGATCCTACAAATAGTTCCTTTAAATGTCCTCAGATGATGTTCTCATGATGATGAAAGCTCATATTGTGCCGTCAGCAGCAGTGAAGTACCCTGTGATCATCACCACCACCAACATCTAACCTTTAACTTTTACTAACCAAAAGTTCCCTGAGTGTAAATGTCAAACCAACTGTTGTTCTACCAAGTCCCCGATCTCCACCGGACTCCACAGCTCAAACAAACCCGTCACACCTCCTCCTTCTGTTCTGCGTCCGGATGATTTGAACCTCCACTTGATTTCCTCTCCAGGTGCTGGCGATCTCACCGGAGATCCGTTTGGTTACATCACCGGCGTGATGGCGGTCATCATCCATGCCTCCTACCTGGTCGTGATCCAGAAAACCAGTCTGGACAGCAAGTACGGACCACTCACAGCGCAGTACGCCATCGCCGTCATGGCCTCTCCGGTAAGGTTTCTGTTCCTCCTCCTCCTTCTCCTCCTCCTCCTCCTCCTCGTCCTTTGGTTTTGTCTCTGTGTGACGCTCCTCGTCTCCTCTCGCTCAGGTGCTGCTGGCGTGCTCCTTCATCTCCATGGACACCATCACCATGTGGACGTACAAAGGCTGGAAGGACCCCCACATCACAGTCATTTTCATCGTCTGCATCTTCATCGGATGCGCCATGAACTTCACCACGCTGCACTGCACCTACATCAACTCAGCTGTCACCACCAGCTTTGTCGGCGTGGTCAAGAGCATCGCCACCATCACCGTCGGCATGCTGGCGTTCAACGACGTGGCACCGACTCGGCTGTTCATCGGCGGCGTGGTGGTGAACACCGTCGGCTCCATCACCTACTGCGTGGTCAAATTCTTTGAGACAAAGAAGAAGAGCTTGTACGAGGACTTGGAGGTGGCCGGGAAGGACGGGGGGTCACCCGGCGAGCCTTACCGGGAGAAACCAACGCTGAACAGTGACGCTCCTGCTGACGGCGCCGGACCTGATCCGGAGACAGAAGCAGTGTTGAGCAGTGACGAGAAGGAGGAGCCCGCTGGCTTGGCTAACGGACAGCTGTGGACAGGAGACGGTGGACAAGGTGAAGCAGGCGTGACTTCCAGCGTCATGACGGAGGAGGAGGTGCGGGAGATGCAGAGGGAGCACCTCCACAGGGAGAACACAACCTCCAGTAAGTCGGTTAGTGACAGCTACGTAGGGGTGTGGAGGTCCATCAGACATCTGCAGTTCATGAAGAAAGAACCTTTGATTGATAACATGGAGCAGCAGAGTCCGTGAGGACGCGACGGACACCTGGACAGACTCCGCGAAAGAAAACTGGGAACGAATTAGAGGATTAGAAAAAGTGAAAGAAGAAACCGAGGAGACGAACAGGAGACGGGCAGAATACAAACACCGACAGACTGCAGCTCCATGTCCACCAGGAAGCTCTTTTATTCCTGTTAGCAGTGCAGCCGCTGGGATGAAGTTCAGTTTCATCACACGAGGCTCTGGGTTTAGTCAGAACGTGTGCTCTTTTGTTCGAGGTGAGGATAAAAAGAGGATCCTGGTGGAGAAAAGTGGATGAAGAGTTTTGGGAGCAGCTGCCTGTCGGTGAAAAATTCTGCCTCTCGTCTCCTTCGGCTCCGTGGCGTCCGGCGGGGACCGGGCCGGACGCGTTGCAGCATCATTTGATTAGCCAGCTAGCAGAGTGCATCGTGTGCAAACTCAAACTTCACATCCAATCAGGGAACAGCAAACAGCAGACGAGTGAACTCTTGTTTCTGATTGGCTGGAGGCTGTGAATCAAACCTTTTAATGCACAAGTTTGTTCACTTGTAAAAGCATGCGCGGGCCACAAAATGATGGTTTGCAGCCGCGGTCACACTGGGTTTGTTTGTTTGAGTCCACTGTTGAGCTTGTTGACTGTCGCTTCACCACGTCTGTGTTGATTTACCTGCTTTTCATAGATGCAGAGAGAAAGGAGTTGTTTTGCTGCCCGTACGTCAGAGAGGTTTTAAATCCATGCAGCGGTGCCACCAGTGAAGCTATGAGAACTCTGATGCGTGTTAGCTGGAACCAGTCAGGGTACGGTGGCCTGGATGTGCCCGTACAGGAGGAGACGTTAATAAAATTGCTTTTCTGGAGAGTTGATAATGGTTGCGTTTCAGTGACAGGATGAGCTAACTGAAGGTACCTTAACATGTGTCTGTCCCTCCACGATCTCGACATCTGCTCCTCCGGTCGACTCCACACTCGACGCTACACCCGCCGAGCGTGGAGTCGACCGGATGATTGGATCCTCGAGAACGCTGCGAGCTGCCGAGCCATCAAGAAATATCAAAGGAACCTCACCAAACGTTCCCCGTTTGAACACGTCGGTACTTTAAAGTCCTGAGGTTTGATGCAGTGAACCGGCTGGCTGAGCACTTCTACCTACATGTATCTGCATCCTGCTTCTGTCTTCAGCCGCTTGATTTCTTTATTCGCTTTAAAGATTAATTTCCCCTCCTTCAAAGTTTTGTCTCTTCCCATAAAAGAAAAGAAAATTTTGAATTCTGTGGAGAGAAAAAGCTGTCAAGCAGTGATATTGATTGATATTGATTTTTATTCTCACAGTCTCCAAACTTCATTTAACACTGTGACAGATGTGATGTCCCCCGGAGCTGGTGTAGCTGCAGCAGGTGTAGCTGCAGCAGGTGGAGCTGCAGCAGGTGTAGCTGCAGGAGGTGTAACTGCAGCAGGTGGAGCTGCAGCAGGCGGAGCTGCAGCAGGTGGAGCTGCCTGGGTTAGATGTGGTTTTGAGAGTAAAGTGTAGTTAACGCATGACGTGTGACCTGTTTGGTGTTTCAGGTGTGTGTTGGGGTGATAGTGAGATAAATGTAATGTTGCACTGTAACTGTTGACGGGAAAACATGAATAATGATCGACCTGTTGAACTGAATCACTTTTATTTCTGCCTTTTAGACTTTTTGTGGTTCAAGATGCCAAAAGTGCACGAATGTATTTGAAATGTTTGTTTTTTTCATTCTAACATCCAAAGAATCGCTGCAACAACACCTGCAGGAAGTCCAGCGTATGTTCAGTTTCTCATGAGGCAGCTGACGTTTGATCAGTTTCCCACGTTCATGCTCGGTCCTCGCCTCCTTCCTGACCCGTGTACGTGCAGCAGAGGCAGCTCAGGCAGTGCAGGTCCCTCTGGCTACAGCATCCTTCAATATACCAAAACAAAGCCAGGATTTACTTTTCTTCTACATTTGGTTTTCTGGAACCGTGACATTTGGGGCCAATTGTAGGAACACTTTCAATAAATTGCTGCAATAACCTCCTAATCTGTGCGCAGCAGGTCAGCTGAGCAGGCACAACCACAGTTCTTCTATGTGTAGAATCAAGTTTCCAATAATCACTGTTATTAACGGGTTTAAATAGAATTTGCAACTCATATTTTCTCTATAATTAAAAACCAATCACACAGTTCTTTCTGGAAAATGATGAGTGTTTATCAGTAAAATGCACAACATCTGTATGTTTGTCTTTCTGTCTGCTGTTCTGTAAACGTGAAAATGCACTGTTCACAAACTCAACATGGACACGGCAGCATGTTGTAGGGGAGAGCGGCGGTAAATCAGCAGCCTGGTGTCAACAAGACACGTGTTCAATGAAATAAAGTTCATTTTCAATCACATCCACCTGATTCACAAAGTCAGCAGCCTTCTTCTTTCTGTCTGACAATCTGCACAAACCAGCGCTTCGACACGTCAACACGGTGGCATCTCCCTGGAACGTGCCAACGCCAACATGATAATAATAAAACACACACACGTTGTGAGTCTGTAAAACAAAAAGTAAAAAAACAATCAGTTCTTCAATTTGAAAGTTTCAAAGTCAATAGAAAATCTTTATTATTATTATTATAAAGAAATCTCTCAGTGGGGTTTTTATTGTTGTGTTGTTTGTGTGTGTGTGTGTGTGTGTGTGTGTGGGGGGCCCTGTTAATGGAGGCGTTTCCACGGCGATGGTGGCGTTTCCATCAGGACGAGTGTCTCTGAACAAAATACAGATCGACTCCGGAGGCGGGACATGATTCTGTTATTATAGTGATGATATGGGTCATTACGCCTGTGTGTGTGTGTGTGTGTGTTGTTGCTCTCTGAAGCGAAGTGTTTCATCATGGTGGCACAGATCATTATCTTCCTCGGGGGAGGGGGGGATCTGTTCATTCTTGTTTTCTAGGATCTTTGTTTGAATCAGGAGACGCGACTCTTTTATAAACACACGTATTTATTCCAGATAATCAGAGATATTTATTCCAGATGATCAGAGATATTTATTAGAGACGATCAGAGATATTTATTAGAGATGATCAGAGATATTTATTAGAGATGATCAGCAGTTGCTTGTGTTTGCTTACAGATTAAATAAAGAAGATTCAACATGTTAATCACTGAACTTCAAGCTACGTTTCCACCAAACACTCACTATTTTACGACCTGTTTGTTTCCACTCGTGAGTAACAGACGATGTGGAGCGTTCAGGGTCTCGTCACAATCAGACGCTCTGTTTAAAAATGGCACGTTTGTGCGTTGAAGCCTTTGTTGAGCAACGACCAAACTGCAGTGTTTCAAAGTAACTTAGCGGAGGTGCTGGCAGGTGTCTTTATGCTAAGCTAGGCTAACCACGTTAGCTAACCACCAGCCCCCTAGCTGAACACACAGACAAGATAAGGATGTTTCCCAAAATGTCAAACTGGTCCTTGAAGGTCTCTGTATCTCCATGACGACCGCGCAGCCTCCACCTGCTGATCCACTCTGTGTGATGGACTGTTAAATATATCAGAGATCATGTGTATCTGATGATACAGCTTCTAGGTTTCTCTACACGTTTAAAGGAGGTCTGGTGCTGCTGGAGGGGGAGGAGGAGGAGGAGGAGGAGGAAGAGGGGGAGGAAGAAGAGGGAGAGGAAGTGGGGGAGGAGGGGGAGGAGGGATAAACGACAAGTGAGGAATAAAGAGAAAATTGTCCCGCTAAGAGGTCCACTCAGCACTTTGCTGCTGGAAAATCCATCTGAAAACTGCCCTTCAAATGCTTCACACACACGCACACACACACACACACACACATGCACACACATAATGGGACAATCTGCAGGTTGTCCGGCTGCTGATAACGAGCCATTTGCAGAGAAAGACGTGACTGAAGCTCATTTGTTGGGCTGAAGAGGAGGAAGAGAGAAGGAGAGGATGACGAGAAGAGGAAGAAAGAAACCAGGTGTGGAGAAGTTTTATCGTTTGAGATTCAGACACAAACAGTGATTTCGTACTCTGGGATCAGCTGTTTGGCTCTGAGTGCACGTTTACTTGCAGGAAGTGCTGCAGGAAGGAAATGCTGCTATAGGCCTAGGCTGCCGGGAGACTCGTAGGATGCACTGAGTTCCTCTCTCTCCTCTCCATTTTTACACACCCATATCCCATTAATGCTTGTCACAAATTCACCTTCTTCCCCTAGCTGTGTGCTTCTCTCGTCCCCCTCTCTCTCTCTCTCTCACAAAGATTTCTGCAGGTATTTCTGCCTCCGGCGCTGTGGAGTCTGGATCTGTGGTTGCTCCTGCTGCCCCCGTGTTCCTGCTCGACCGCCAGTGTTGCTATTGCTGTTGTAGTGTACTGCTTTATGATTCTGTGTTGTACCTATATGAGACGGTCCCACATATAAGATAGTGGGTTCTTAATCACAGAAGGTAGGATTTAGCTTTTTGTTTGGCACAACACACACTAAACACTGTAATCAAATGTAAAATACCATGATCTTGGTGGCTCATGGAACACAGTTCCTGCTACAGTGCATTATTTAAAAAAAGTGGAGTTCCAGTTCTTAAAATAATTTATTTAGGAAAGGATCTTAATATTAAACAAAGTTGTTGCACTTTAACATGCCCGAAAGTACTATGATGCTATTACTGTAAAACTGCAGAAAAGAAAAAAAAAATTATAATGAAATGGGCAATTGCTAACAAGGGTAAAAGTTAAGTTCAATTGATATGAAACAAGTCTGCCTAGTTAAAGGGTTAAATAAAACATGTTTTTAAATCTCATCTGCATAAATGTAAATGTTAGTCAAAATGATCTTACTCTTTTCTGGTACTATGCCACATGAGGCTCGGCTTCTCACCCCACAATGCAAAAGTATAGCCACTTCAGCCCCTCATTCATTAATCAGAGACATGTCATAAGATATTAAAAGTAATAATAATTTACAAATGGGAGAGTGTGAGGGGCAGACAGACTTCTGTTGCCTCAGGGCAATAATATGCAGTAGAGGATTAGAGGATTAAGTGTCATTGACATTTAACAAACAAACTTTGTCTATCAAAAACTTGAATATATATAATTTGGGGGACTGGATTCTTTCAGGCACTGATGACATATTATATCTTTATTATGTACAGAGACCTATCGTGAATTGTACATATAATGACCCCAGAATGATACAATTAATTTGGTGTCCATATATATGTTGCCTATTTTAGTCTAATACATTTTTTGCTTATCCTAGTTTTCGTGATGGATTTTGCAAGAATTTTGGGCTGGCAGCTCTCAGATTAGGGAGGCCCTTTTCATCTCTGTGAAACCACAGATAGCTTCTCTGTCTTCTCTTACCAGCAGGGAGAAAGCTGTAAATGAGAAACTGATGAGAGTGCATAAGTGTTGGTTGCATTATGAGCATGATGCTCACCATCTTGTTAATTGTCCTTTCATCACGTTGGGGAGGCGATGATTGCACACACACACACACACACTGTAAATGTGAGGGGGACTCTAAGCACTTGAGTGGTCTTCAGAGGCCCTGCTCTGACGCCCGGAAGACTTTGGATTTGTGTTTTGGCTACGACGCTTGATTGAAACTGTGCGATCATTCCAACTTCACATTGTTTATGTGCTTGTGCTACTATGTATGCACCCGTGTTTAGGCTGAGGTGAAAGATTTCTTTATTTTCCTTCAGGAAAGTCCTGAATAACTTCATGGCTCTTTAAGTCCAAAGGGTGTAAAACTGAATGTCAGTCAATGAAGCAGATCTTTCTCGATACGTCGACATTCTTCATTTGGGCATTGGTGCCTTAAGCTGAGTGGATAGGAAACTACTAAAATCCAATATAAAAATGTTTTTCATATAATAAATCTACATCCTTGCTCGCACACATTGAGCAACTGTAAGACACTATTTGCTGTATCCTTATAACAGGCGTGAAATTAGTCCTTTGCTGCAGAGGACCAGTTTGAGGGGGAACAACAGTCATGCAATAGTCTTGATAGCGAAGGAAATATACCACATGATTTTATTCTTGGATTTCATCCTGATCGCTACCACAAGTGCTAATTAAATGGTTATCTCAGTGCCCTGTTTCATTTTAATTCCATCATTTCCATTTGATTTGTAACACATGGCCAAGGTATTTGTTCTTTTTCCACCAGAATGAGAAAAAAGGGAGCAGCAGGGCTTCTCTGGAGCTCAGTGTAAAAGTTAGTATTTATACCTTCTAATTGACAAAGTGTATTTTCTTTGAGAAAGTGTGTCTGTTGGGGTGTCACCATATACACCAGGCTGTTAACACGTCAGACATTTATGAGACACGATTAGAGTGTAATGTACCTGCATCTGACAGAGGAAGTAGTTGAGTTAATGACATCTAGCTGCTGCTGCAGCTGCTCATATCGAAATGTAGAGTCTTTGAAACGCCTGCAGGTTTCCAACAAAGAAAAAAATGACCTGAACTAAATTGACAAATTACCTTTTTACTGGCCCTGTCCTGGTGAATCTAGAGTTGTGTAACTCTCCTGGTGGTAAACTCTGTATGTGAGCACAGGTCAAAACCAAACTCATCCTTCTCAGCCTGTCTTACTTCATAAATCCTTCAGTTTGTGGTCTAAGTTTGCGAATACAATAATATGTTGAAAGATATTGGTGCCAAGTGGTTTCCAGCCGTCTGTCATCAGTAATTTCATAGACCAGATGGTAAAAGTTAATATGCAAGGAATATTGCCTTTTGTTATTTTCTAGAAAACAGATGTGGAAATCAGCAAGGAATAAAATATATTATTATTATTATTATTATTATTATTATTATTATTATTAATAGCCTATGTAGTATGGAGCCCCAAAGAGATCAGTAGCCTATTCAGTAAATTTGTTGATTTAAAATATTTATAAAATACATATTATTTCAGCAGTGGTTTTTCAATTTCAATTTAATTCTTCAGAATTTTTCATCATGGCATTTTCCCTAATGGCACTTTTATTTAACGTTTTTATTTCATAATGTCATTTTTCATGACAGTGGTGTTGCCACCATCCCCAAACCTTCCAGCTAGTCTCAAGCCCCTCGCCTCTTTTAAGCTAGCAAGCTAAACAAATGCTACCAAATTTAGCCTGTTACCTCAAACAACAATGCCAATGTAATTCTAAATCAACCAACTAGAGGCAGCTGCTGTAACTAAACATTTCCTTTTATTTAGCTTAACATGGTTGAACATATATATATATATATATATATGCGCTACCTATATAGCCATCTAACTCTCTAGGCTAATATTTAACACATGAGGGCTCCATAACATCTAACCTGTAAGTGCAACAACTACACATTTGGTCAAAATTGAGTTAAGACCAGAAACATACTCTTTGACACCTGCTTTACCATATAAAATATTATTATGCCATAGAAATGTATATTATATATGTGAAATCAGCAATTAGCATTTACAGAGCTAAAATCCAAGCCAAGTCACAGTAACTGCACTGTGTATTGTAATCTGTGGGCTCTGTCATTGCATTTACTGCACTCTTTGACACAGCTAATGGACAGCTAATAGACAGCTAATAGAAGACAGCTAACTCAAGTGAAAGCTAACTGAAAAGATAGCCTAGCGAAGCTTGGCTAACCAAGCGGCTAACCCTGCTCACATCAAAGACTTTTCTCCTGTCTGGCCCCCCAGTGGTGGAATCAGCTCCCCACATCCGTCAGACAATCATCCTGTCTGACCACTTTCAAGAAAAGACTAAAGACTAATTTGTTCCGGGAATACAACAGCACTTAAATGACACATTGTTTCTATAAAGTATAGCATATTGTACGATATTATAGTGGAATTGTATTTTAG
>JAVQJD010092679.1:0-60165 GCA_036023655.1 Nannoperca australis
TAGTTGTTTGTGTAAACGCCGATCTACTGCGCATGCGCATTTACACGCCGATCTACTGCGCATGTGTCGAACGCGTCTGCCGAGCGGGCTCTAAAAACAAGTATAATTTGAAATGCTCCACGTACGCGGGGTCCGCGACCGCGCACGAACGTGTCCGCTCTGGAGTATAATCCAGGCCTTAGTGCCAGGTGTAAACAGTTCAATGTAACCGGCCCCACTAAAACAACAGCTGGCCCCAGCCTGGCCCCCTGAAGTTTAAATGGGCCACTGATAACTTGCTAACTCTCTAACATAACATTTTCTATCTAACCACTTTTACACCCCTTAAAACTACCTAAAAGGCAATTTGTAATCAATGTTCATTTTCTTTCTTGGTAAGCCCTTTCAGTATCAGAAATTGTCGAATTCGCCTCCCGTTTGTGGGTCACTTACACGTGTGCGTGTTAGTGAAGTACTCGGACAGAAAGAAAAGAGTTGGGATGAATTTACTCCCTTTGAATGCTAATAGAGGTGCACTCGCAACACTCACGCGGCTCTCCTGTGTGTTTGAAAGAAGCAACGTAAAGCTCTCACCAGAGCTTTGAGGCATAATCATGACACAATTAAGATAATTTCCCGACGACTGCTGGTGGCGAGAAAAGCAATTTTTACGCCTTGTAATCGAGTCTGGGTGTCAGATTAAGATAGCAGGTGATTTGAGGGAAATTGTCTTGGCTAACTCTTTGGAGTGGGATCCAGGTGGCCTCAGGTATCTCTTTGCCCATTGAGGTTGCCCGTGAGGTAATGCACTTTTGATTCTGAAAATGAAAGAAACATTTGAGTGGTGGATTTTTGTCTCTGGGCATTTGTCGTCTTATTACCTGCCTCTGCTGTCATCTGCTTCTGCATCTGGTGACTTAAAAGAGCCAAGTGGCCCGTTATCTGTGTCTCACTTTCTTTCTCCTTCTCCTTTTTCTGTCTCTCTCTTGCCGTCCAATGACAAACTCCAAATTCAACATGTACTGTATGAGATTACCACGTGTGGGGGCAAAAATCTTTGCAGGAGGTTAGCTACTCACAACCAATAAATGCACAATAATTTCAGCAATAAAATAAGAATACTCTCTTAAATCAAATAATTGATATTAGTTCAAGGCAAGACACCTTTTTTTTTTATTTGTGCAGCTCCGCCTTAAGTCAGTAAACTTGTCTTTTCTTGAACCTACTTGCTTTACAGACAGACATAGGATCTAAAAAGAGTCATAAAATTGAAGATACAAATAAGCTTGCATTACTTACTGTACTGATTCTCATTCAGCATTAATACAAAGTTCATACAAAGGAAGTTCACATTTAGACTGCAGATCTTTGAAGTCAACACTCAAACACTAAATATTTTGATCAGGTATTGTATAAAGTACTCAGACCCTTTCACCTTTTCCACACAATAACTCGACAATAACGACAAAGACATTTTTGTAGGTAATTTGATTACTTCCAGGTAAAGAAAATGCCTTGCTATGGTACTCCAAATGAAGCTTAGGTGCATCGTATTTGCTTTCATAATCCCTGAGATTTATACAACTTGATTGCACTCCTACTGGTAGCAAATCCAACTGATTGGATGTAATTTAGAAAGCACGCGCCTGAGTTTATAAAGTCCCGCGATTCATTGTGTTTGGTTAGACCAAAAACCAAGCCATGGCTGTCCAAGGGACTCTGCACTCCCGTGCATTTCACAGCAGACATTTTGACTTGTCATTAGTTAGAAAAGCACAGGTGTTACTAATAACATTAACGATGGCCGTGTGGTGTTCAGGTGCCCTGGTAAGCCGTGACAGTGAGCCAGAACGCACAATACCAGCATCCTCAAACTGAAGCAGCTAAATGGAATTCAGCCGTCATTAATTTGATTATTTACACGTGTGCTTTCCGGCTGTGACATGTCAAAATGTCTTCCATGAAAAGGGCCTTTTACATTGAGGCACAGTTCTGTTCAAGGGAATAAAACCAGTCATTTGGAAGCAGCAGGACCGTTGCACCAGCTAATTATACGCCCATAACTAAGCTTGTGTGTCAAGTCCTTCCTAACTATTAGATCAACTCTGGCTGCACAAATCCAAACTTAACAAAACTCTTAAATCATTTGCTGAGAAACCTCTGTAGACAACAGGTCCCACATTTAACAGTTTTAGGGTGTGCATTGATATACTGTGTTTAATTGACAAACCTTTGTAAATGTGGGTGTAACTTGGTGGCTTACTTATATATGAAAACATGGAGAAATGTGTGTGTTTAGGCTATCCTTACCAATGCTCACTTTATTAAACAGCATTTTGATCAAGTGTCAGGTCAGATATGTTCATTACTGCTTTCACTCCTGTCTAAACAGGTCCTAAGGTTATCTGTGTTAAGTTAAATATTTAGTAACAGTTAAATCTGTGTGTAATAATTAGTCTGTGTGGTGCAACCTGTTTGCATTTGGTTAGCTGGTGCAACCCATGACAAACATGTGGCCAAACTAGTATCAGTGTCTAGGAGGTGACCAAGAACCCAATAGCCGCTCTGCCAATAACCTTTTGAATGTTATCAACATTTCCCAAACATTCTTAAAACGTGTCATGTCATTATGGAGTATTATGTATTTAACTGCTTTCCACCGCCACTGTATCTGCCCATTTCCAAGTATCCTACAATTTGTAGCAGTAATGATTACTGTCTTCATTATTATTCTAGTGTATGTTTTATAGCTTGTTACAGAGAGTGGGAGGGCAGAGCGAGCCAGTTAACATTCCGCCCTCCACTAGATGGCATTGATAGACTTGAGTTTGATATCCTCTCAGCCAGGACCAGCCTTCACACTCCACATCGGCTTGCTCAGTGTGTACACACGCATACATATGGAAGTATTAAATGAAGCAGGCCCACAATATATATATATATATATATATATATTATACTATTCATTCAACTGGCCACTTGTTAAATGCTGACAGGAAAAGCTGCATTATTTCATGTATTCACTGAACGTTGTCTTTTTAAACGCGGCTGAGTTCAAGTAACATGATGATCATTTGGTGTAAATATTTCAAGTCCCTCCCTCCTCTGACTGATTGTCTCTTGCTAAATCTTTGTTGGGTTTGACTGATTTATTTCCTTGTCGCTTAATAGAAAAGAATATGAATATATGACCTCAGTTTATAACTGTCGTGTATGTGCAACTTATAATTTTAAAAGACTATTTATTAGTAAATAACTAAGAATATCCCATTGACATACATAGATGGATCTAGAGTGACTTCTACTGAAGGGTTATATTTTATGTTCTGCATTCCCATTTCAATAGATTTATCAAACAAATTAGTTGTATAACAGCGGCATGCAATAGTAATGAGGGTGACAGCTTGTATCCCGCACAGGCTGACTGTGGGATCCCCTGTCATCGAGACTGGCAGGGCTCAATCAAATGATGAGAGGCAACACATTCACAGAAAAAGCAGGGCTATATGAAATTTTGCTGAACTTAAAGACTTCCATAAAAAAGAAATAGAAGAAAAACATCCAATTTGCCTTCTGATTTGTCCTGCATTGGGTTCAGCTCTGTCGAGCTGGAAACCAGCAACCACATTTCAGTGCTTTCTTGAATCCGTTGACAGGACATGAGGACCGTATCCTAAGATTTTAGGTAGAGAATGGCTAGTCCACGCGCACACACTTCAAGTATTTATTTGCCTGTGTGGACACTTCTGCAGTCAGAAGGAAGAGAGGTGGAAGCTAAAGGAGAGACGTGAACAGGCCAGCTTTAATGTTGCGACCTTCTTGTAGTGGCCAGCAGGGGTCACATGTGGCCAGGGAATTTGCCGCTCACTTAAAGGCACTATATCTAAATGTAAACAAGAATCATCAATAGTCAGAATCTGCTATGATCCTTCATAGATGTTTGCAACCGATTGACCCAATGTTGTCCTTCTGTTTCTCCACACTTTCTCCTCTATTTTTATTTACTACTCGATATGTAATGCATGTCTGTCAAGTGACTGGCAGGTCTATTAATATGCAGACTAACACCAGACAACAATGTATATATTAAAGGCAAGGTTATTAAAGGTTTGAAATGTGCTATATAAATAAAGCCTATTTATATAGCACGTTTCAAACACTGAGGTAATTCAAGGTGGTTTAAATAGGCAAAGAAAAGCATTAGAATGGCATTCAAAAAATGAGAATAAAATCACATTTTAAAATTAGATAAAAAGAAATAAAGTACAGTTACAATGCAGTAATAAGTTGGTAGTTTCCAGTGCAACAAAGGAAATAAAAGCACATTAGAGAAACCAACCCAACAAAGGCACCGAAGAACAGAAAAGGTTTTCATTTAGATTTAAGATCATCAGAAAGTTGGTTCCATCTTTGTGCAGCACAGCAGCTAAAAGCAACTTCACCCTGTTTGGTTCTTATCCAGGTTCTACCAGCAGACTCCTTCCTAAAGATCTAAGAGGCCTACTGCGTTTATACTCTTCAAGGAGATCAGTGATTTTTATATCAGCAGCAGCACTTCATTGATCGAAATCGAAATCAATTCGATTTAAAAACAGGAGTAATATGCTCAGTTCTCTTGGTTTTAGAAAAAATCCCCTACACATGTGTTTTAAGTAATTTAAAATAATTTAGAATTAGAATTTGTCTGGTAAGGTTTTTCCACAAAATTAAAGGTTTAAAAAACTTCTAATTATTAAAAGCATATGTACTCCTACACTGAACAATACAGAATCTATGAATATGCAAATATGTTTAATTTAACTGCTTAATGTCTCAGACATTGTTAGTGTATACACACAGGAGGTTTTAGGTTTCTACATCACACTTGTGTAAGTTGTGTACTGGGCCACGATTGGCTGCCAAACTACTTGTGATGTTACAATATCAGACTAATAATTACATGTCGTCAACTCCTCTTTAAGGCAAGCGCAGGTAAACTTCCTTCCTTCAGCAGATCCCTTTAAAAACAGCTCCCTCAATGATACATGTGAATATACCTGTGATTCATGTGTTACCAATTGGGCCTTGCTAAATGCTAAATTAATCATTTGTAGCGTTTTCATAAAAATAAATGCCATTTTCTAATGTGTTTAACAGCTGCTCTAACAGGATATTGTTAGTGAGCTGTTGATGATTTGATTGATTTTTTTTTCTATCATTGTTTGCTGTACAGAATATCATCTAAGTAAAGCAGGCCTTTTATAAAAGGAACTCCAAATCAGATTGCGCGTTCTGTACCTAAACACATCTGGTCACCTGACTGGTTTTAAGTTGTGTCTACAAAACCAACTAAAACAAAAGTGTGAAGAGAAAGAAAACAACCTGCGGGTGAGTTCCTAGCTAAATAGGTGTGAGATAGCACAAATAGCCTCATGTTCCTGCACGCTCCAACCCGCAGCCGCCTCCGTCTCTCACTGCTCTGCCTTGTTTTTAAGAGCAACCTTACCACAACACACTGATGTGGAGACAAGATGGCACAGCACTTTGCTGTTTGTTGTTCAACCTCCAGCTCAGCATTTTAATGTCTTTTTCTCATATTAACATTATAAGCCATGTAATTAACTATATTTTGAAACTTGTTTTTTGAACTTTTTTCCCCAGCTAATTAAAGTTGTGTCTTTTCCGTCCTAGTTCTGTTTGTTTTGTTTTTTGGATTTAACATTTTGTGGAGTTATAGATGTAACAGTGTTTTCCTATTATCCAATGTTATTTCAAGTTTAGTTTCCATTCATTTCTGTGTTGTATGAAAATATGCTGTAAAACTTGTTTTATCACAGTAAATATTATCTTTTACCCTCTGAAAATGGACCATGCAATGTTTTTGAAGCTAAGCTAAGGCTTCTGTCTTTTGTCTTATCATGTTACCATATGCTCGTGTTGCACGTTGATGACATCATCAGATGGCGTTACGTGTAGTGTAGTGCAAAACACCGTGCAGTGGCACAGTTTAAATAATTTAATCAGTCATGGTTTATTTCACTTACGTAGCCTCTTAGTTTAGGTTGTACAGATTATAAGGATATTAAGAATGGGAAGATAATCTAGGAAATTACATCACAATCAGCAAAAACACCAATGTGGGCAGTGGCAAACCATTTCTATTGCAGAGTTCAAAGGGTTAATTTATGTCAACATTAGAATATTGTTGCGTGGGAATAGTTGAAAAAGCACTGTTATACCTCACAACAATTATGTAACCTAAAGTTAATAAGATAACAAAAATGAATGCACACTCACTTTGATTGATTACTTTAACTCAAGCAAGTTTCAAGAGTGTGCTAATATATTGTATTGTACAGAAATGAATGGAAACTTCCTCCACTAGAATGATGCGCCAACAAAGTCTAGGAAGAAGAAGAGTGCAGGCTAGCAAACGATCAACATAAACATTGCGAGATTTATAATGCTGTTTAATGAGGAAAGAAAAGCATTCAACACACTCACGTGGCAGCTTTTAGTGAGTAACAATAAATGCAACAAGCCCCCAGGAAGAGCCCCAGGCTTTGAAGCCATCATGACATAGTGGCCAAACCGTGTAATTAAAACTTCTGGGTCCGTCACGTGATGCATGTGGCCCAAAGAGACTTACATTGAGAAAGAGATGTCTGTAAATCAGCGGATCATTTTTTAAGGTACAACAACTAGCCAGTACGAACACTTGAATACTGTCAATTAAATCATTGTGTCCTAAAAGTTGTATACAGGGAATCCAGAGTTAGAGTCACTGCCATTCATGTGAGTGAGACGGAGTGGTTGGGAGGCAGGGCTAAAGGAAACACTAGTGCGCTTGCTCTATGGGCCAAGAATGCAGAAGCTATGTCATTTTATAGCTGGGATGTCGAACTTTTTTAGCTTCATGCGCCACTGAGGAGCTTTCATAGGAATGAACAGGGCCCCGCCTCCGACGCTGTATCCAGGCCTCTTCATACATCCATGGAATGCAAACATTCCGTACTTTGTTTGCAGAAAAACTTCACGGGGCACCTTTTAATCTACAGCATCAGATCACCTCAGCACTCCGATGTGTATCATAGCAATTAACACCATTGCAACTCATGGTATTCTGGGACAGCGCGCTCCTGCCTCCTCTGTCCCATGGAGGGTTCATGCTAGATGGTGATGAAAAATGACTGCAGCAAAGAGGATTTGGTGAGGCGCTTTTGCACAATGACATTGTCTGAACTACAGCCTCCTCGGTGCGCCGTGCCTCAGCGACAGCCCCTTAGTATTTCCTGTCAAACAGAGCATTGTTGCTTTTAGTTCACCTTAAGTGTCTAGACAGTGGTTTTCCTGCTCCGTTGGTTCTCTTGGATTGAGGCCAAATCTTCACTCTTGGAGGTGATAAGAGTCTTATCTTGCTGTTAGAGGGGCTAGAGACTGGAGCAGAGCTCAAGTGAGTGTCACTCAGGTGGGAGTGTGGGCACCTTTAAGAGCAGCAGGGATAGTCAGCCGGCTTACAGTACTGACAATGAATCGCACAAACATCCGACCCCCATATTCACTTTGACTCATTCTTTAAAGGGTTATTTGAAATCAGAAACTTTTACAACCGCCTCTCCCGTGTGGCTGAAAACATTTTGCGTTTTATTTGCTCTGAGCTCTACAGAGGGGGTGCGTCTAATCTATTCCCTGCTCATCATTGTTTTGGGTTATTCTGTATTAGTAAACCATTGTGGGACAGACAAGCGCATGTAAAGGTGTGTGTAAAAGCATGTAAAAGTGTACAGAAATGCAAGAAAACTTCCCGAGTTATAAACCCACAGCAAATAGCTTGTGAACAACGCAAAACCAGCGTTTCCAAAGGGAGCTTTTTACCTTCCCGCTCCACAATGATAAATTATGAGATTGAGGTCACCCATTGGCGTACAATGAACAGCCTACATTCTTCCTGACAAAGGGCAAGAGGGTAATACAATGACTATTCAGACGCTTCCCTTTATGCTTGTCTTTGCTGGAAAATGTTTGTTGTGAAAAGTCCAAGGTCCCTCAAGTAAAAATCAATCCGTGGATTGTGCGCTGGTCCTCGTTTGAAGTCTATTGTGGCTATATTCCCCAGCCAGGTAACACAAGAATGCAGCTTTTATTCTCAGCACTGTTGATCCACAATATTGGCGAATGGTCCTTAATTCCACTCTATGCAAGGTAACTCTCCAGCTTGAAGTAATTCAGACTCCTTTCTTTTCTCTTTGAATGGTGGGCCTGTGTTTCGAAAATGAAAAGGAGTCAATAGATGTGGATGATTTATTCAAGGGAAAAAGCATTAAGACTTTGGAATGAGAAGCATGACTGTATTCTTTTGCGAAGGACACGTTATTTTTTCGACAACACAAGGCAAAATCTATGGCTGCTCAATTCATTCTGCACTCACAAAGGAAAATGATAAAAGGGAGGGAGGGAAGGAAAAAAAGTTGGTCTGAATTCATACATAGGTAGGCGCCATGTTTGGCTGGTTACCACGGTAATGCACATTTTGAAGCTGGTAGCCATGGGGTCCATTTGGGGACATTTGAGGCACAGGACTTAACCGTGCATACCGATTTTGACTTTTCATATTTTTATATATTTTTATATGCAAATGTTTTCTTCAAACTTCCCCCCCCCTGAATACCGGACGGAAATAAATTGGCATGCTGGACTAATTCCTCGTCCATTCCTCTATTTTTACAAGGAAGTGCCAAGAATATCATGAAAAGCTGCTGGAGACGAGAGTTAATTAAGGTTGCGTTCCACATGGTGTCCATAAATTCTGCTTTTCTGTTTTTATTTTGGCCGTATGTTTTGTATAATCATGCTGTTTTGATGCTTCAGTCACTCTGACATTTGATGGTGCAGGCTGTCAGGCCTTGTCTTGGATTAAGGGCAGCATCAGGCAGACATGTCCTTTCTGCTTTTGTGGTTGGTTTTTTTTTTTATCTGGGCGAAATATAATTTTTATCTCACTTCATTCAGAATGACAGTTCCTCAAAATCGCTCCACACCAAGGGATATTCATTACTTTTTGTAGACCTGCCTGGGTAGCCCGTCAACTTTTCATCTCCCTTCATCTCTCATCTATTTCACTCTCTCAGAAAGCCCCCCCCCCCTTTTCCTGCCAATATTACTGCTTTACTTTGCTATGACCTTCCTGCTTAAATTGCTTGGCTTGTGTTATTCACAGTTTGAGGTTTACAGAGAATAATATTGCACCATAGGATTTCCCACACTCTTAGGTGCCCAATAACTTGTGACAGAATTTCCGTGACCTGGTTGTCTGTATTTTCCCCAGCTTAGGTTGAGGCGATGGGGGAGCTGTAGTTCTCATCGAGCCTCGCAGAACAAAATGCTCAACCTGTTGTGTGTAGCCGAAACTGCACACAGAGTTCACAGGGGCGGATTCCTTCGAGAAAGTGCAATGAAAACCGAAACTAACAAAGTACATTTTTCTGTTTTTGGAAGTAAATCAGGGGCAGCAACAAGACTGAATGAGCAGGCCAACGTGCACAAATAAGGGGTCAGCATTACTAGCCCAGATGAAGCCGCTGCACTTGCAAAGGTGGCATATAATCCCAGCCAAAATGGGTGATTTAAAAGCCTCTTTACACTTTTTTTTTTTTTACTTCATTTAAGACAGTGAGCGCTTATCTCTTGTCTTGTTACCACTGCACAAAATGTATAAAAGGGGATGTGCACAAGTAGGCCTTATTCAAGTTTCTTACCCTCTATCTTGCAAAGAGGCTTTCACATTGTCGTGCTCTCATTTGTGGCACATAATAGTGTCTGGAACTCTCTGTGGTCCATTGTCAACTACAGGACTGGTTGTCCATTTGGAGCATCTAAAAAACTGGGAGGGCTTTAATCTTTCTTCATTATTTTCCAATTTTGGATAAATGTGCTCATAATACCTCCCTCCTCTTATAAATGAAACTCTTTGACTCCCTCCCCGTCCCTCATTTCTTTCCCCCCATGCCACTCTTTTTGCACTTGCTTTCATCTTTTACACAGGACAGATAAGTAGTCCAAGTGTACGGCCCAAATGGGGAGATAGAAGGATAATTGAGTCGATAAACATTAGGGTCAGGGTGAGATCATTGTTCGGGCTTGTTCAGGAGGTGCTTAGTCCAATCTCAATACGCATATTACCATATTTTTTTGTTATTTGCCATAACAGTGAGAATTGACCCAGGAAGGGCTACTTCGCAAAACTGTGATTGTGTGGATAGTTAAAAGGACATTTAGGGTCACATTGTGACTGGCTGTCTGCTATAGCTTTTTTTCTGCATGGAGCTGCATCTTATAATGCAACTTGCAACCACTGTGCAATTTATTTTGATATCTGAGATGAGAAATTGAAGAAGTATGACCGCTCTAATTCTGCACCAGACTACATTTATGATGTGAAAATTTGTATAATTTGCGACATGCTCGGTAGAAATAGGCCATGCGAAATATCAACGTGCCTTGATCTGACCCCGGAGAATGTTGCGACCGTGACAGACATGATTGGTTAGGAATATGCACATCAGGCCAAATGGTTGGAGCTTGTTTGGCTGGTCACCAGCAGTTAGTGGCTGGCTAGAAGGGCAAAGAGAGGAAGCCCTGTGTGGTACTGCTAACACACACACTGTACCTTGGTTTCACATAATTGTAGGTCAGGATTTATCAACAAACAAGAAAATTATTACGTTGATGGAACCTCTGATGATATATCAATATATGAATGCATGAATAAATGGTTGCAATGGCTACTTATTTAAATCCAAATGAAAAACAGCTACAAGCTAATGGTGTTCCAGTTCCCGGAAGGATGCTTTTGGAAATAGACAGCAAACCGACCAAAGGACCCCCATCTGACGGCCATGTCAGCCACGTTGATGAAATAACTGTGTGCTGAAATGGTTATCATGCCGAGTTTCACTGTGGCACGCACAAATGTTACATTTTCGCATCATTTGTATGTAATGAAAGCCAGTTTTCTAACATCGCCAAACATGCTTTCACTAAATATAATAAAAATATCTATTAGAAAATGGACACTGCCTTTTTAAAATGAGAAGTTCAACTGAAAAGTAGAAACTGCTACGAAACTCACAGACCTCTTGGTAAGTAGGCTTTAAAGTGACACTATGTGCCTTTAAATATAGAAAGTGACACATTCTTTCTCTTAAAAAGCAAAAAGTTGAATTTATTAGCAATAAAATAAACCCTTGCTCAATTCCGTACACTCAAAGCTTTTACTGCTAGAGCCTTACTTCAACAAGTCCAGTTTGCCAATGACTTCTTAAACGACACATAGGCGTTTTAACTGAGAACACAGTGTAGTACTGGCTACGCTGATGGCAAAGAGCAGCTTGTTAAAAGTCCAGCCAAAAAGACCATGACCTAACAGAAACCAGTTTGTGTCTAGTCAATATGCATTGTTTGTTGACTCACTTCATTACGACAGCACAATACTGTCTGCTGCTTTGTTTATACACTATCCAACATATCATTGCTGTTGTTGTTGCTGCTGTTTGTTCCTGTTTTCACCACCTCACCAAGGGTTTGGCCCTCACCTGCTTGGTTTTAGTGACACATCAGACATCAGAATAAAGTGTGAAATGTTACCATTGGGCTAAGGGCTACTTACAGTGTGTAATGCTACATGGTTTTATCACAGATCTCTATGAAAAATGATCGTTTCATAACCAGGATTTATGTCACCATAAAAAAACATACATTACTGTCTGACCACAAAGAGATCTGAAGCAGGATAACACTTCACAGAACAGGTAAATACACACCTCACAGCTGGTGTGTATCGCTGCTTGTGGCTGCTTTTGTGTTCTGAGCCGTTTTCCTTGATGCAGCTTGGCGGAGCATTTAGTGCAACTTGGTAAGGTGCACAATTTAATATAATAACATGCCATCAATAGTTCATTCTGGTTGTTATTATTAAAGGAAAAGAGTTGCATTGATTTTCTAGATTTATATTGGTCTCTATTGGTCTTAAAAAGTCAAAAAACATTTTTAAAATGTTATATTTTTGTATACATATTTGTGTTACATGTTAATGTGTATAGTTTTTTGTATTTTATTTTATTACAGGTCAAATTAATAAACACACACACACACACACACACACACAAAGAAACAGACGATAACAGTGCCACCAGCTGAAAACAACATATTGTTACTGTACTGAAAGAAGTTGAGGAAATAGGACTCAATTATAGACATAAATGTCTGCATGAGATTGAAGGCATAGCAAATGAATCTCTCTTTCTCTCTCTCTCTCTCTCTCTCTCTCTATATATATATATATATATATATATAATAGCAATTTTTCTACAGAATGAGTCACTTGATATTTTAAGTAAATCCTGCTGTTAGAACTTTTACTGAAATTATAATTTTGAAAGTATTTTTTGTGTGGTAAATCATTTGAATACTTCTTCCACTACTAAATAAATACCTTGTTTTATATGAACCAATCAATTAAACACAGGAATGTCTTTTATTATGGTTTGGATGTGATTGTGAGGCTATCACACCTGCTGCTGACTGCACACAGTTACAACTGATACATATATATATAAATTATTATACCTTTTAAAAAAGGTGCCATCCATGACCTTCATCCTAGTGGTGACCTGTAAGAACTCCAGCAGTCCTGGCAGAACTCATCTCCTCCACAAATCTCTGGCACAGTCCCAAAATTTGTCTTGCATCCTGATTCTTCTAAACAATGAAGTCATGTGTTCACAGTAGAGATGAGTAAGCTACCCAATCAGATGTCTCAAGTGTACTGACAGTAATTATATTACACTGTAAATGCGCGAACTTTTTTCTCAAGGAGTAGATGAAATTGAAGTGAAAAATGTTCGAATAACACAAAGTTTATTAACAAAGTAAAATCATATTAATACTGCATGTGCACAAGTGCATGTGTGCATGGTTCTTCTCCTTGTGTGCACTTATGATGTGAAAACCAGTGAAGGACTATGAAAGTGGAAGAGTGAAAGTGAAAACACTCATCACAGAAAACTCAACTGTGATTGGCACATTGCGGCTTGTGGAATGTGGGATTTAGGGATGTAGTTTTTGAACCAGGGACGGATACACGAGACACCAGCACCACCCACACCACCCACATCACACTTTATGTGAACAAGGAGGAGGCTGGCTAGAAGGAGCACATATTGGCATATTGGCCCTGGCTAAATCTACAACTGTCCTCTGCAGATTCATTTTCCACCTGGATGAGTAACCAGTATAAATGTGTGTATTAGTATAATATAATATAACATAACATCAATTAAAAACTATAATTTCGTACCGTAAAATTTAGTATCGTGTTAGTATAATATTAATGTATTAATTATATAATGTTAGTATATTTATTATAATTTTTGTATACTATACTATACACCTGTAGCCTACCGCTAGTATTATAGTATTTCCATTGGGACAATATAGCAGTTTAACAAGAAATACGTAAACAAGAATTATAATTTTTGTAGGTTTTGTTCCTTCATTAAATCCTTGTGCAAGAAAAATGTTCTTCATTGTGCGAAGTAATGCTAAGTACTAACTTGCCAATAATCAGAAGCATTTTAATGTCCTGCCCCATCCAGGCTGTGATTGGTCACTTCACGAAAAGTGACGTTGAAGAGCACATCTTTAGGAACTTTAGGAAAAGTTGGACTTGTTTCAAAAAGATATATATAATGTAATATTTGAATCACAAAGCAGACAAGCCAAACAGGATAGGTTGGCGGAGAGACGTGAAGTGTTTTTATTTCCATTTTCATAGGCTGGAAAGTGAGTTTGGAAAACCACAAATCTCTTTTGCAAAGCTGTCATCGAATCATTGGTATTGATCAATAATCCTACCAATCCATCACGAGCTCCGGGGCAGTAAATCTGGCTCATTGCCCCTTAAAGCCCCACAAAGGGCAAGTGTTGAAGAAGCGCATTCATCACTTAAATAATATCCTTTGGATTCTTAAAATCATTTTCATAGTGTGAGAAAATTTAGTTTAGTTAGTCGCCTCACCAAAACTCAAGCCAGCTTAATACGTAAACACGACGCACATGTTTTATGTACGTTATGGCCTGGTCTTACGAAATTGTTACAGGCGATCATAACGTAGAGCCTAGAGTTTTAAATGTTATTGTGAGTGTAATTATTGAGTTTTCTGCATCGAGACATAATCTTTTAAAAGAGAATCATGATGCATGTACGAATCGTTTATTTCCCCCACCCTTACAATAAACACCTTTGACCCTTCATGCTTAGTATACTCACCAGCTTCAAGGAGCCTTGTTGAAGACCACCTTGACTAAAGATAGAAACACTGTATGTATTACTTTTCCATGCCCTAATTTGCCCATTTTTCCCCGTTCCTCGGATTTGCGCTGACAAGTCCGACGATCACAAAACCCAAAGCAAATCAAACCTTACAATGAAATACACTGATTAACACCCTGCTCTCCCTAATTAGATGTCACTGTTCATAGGATCTATGCTTGATGTACCTCAAAGGATCATTTTCTTCTGGAGATGATCTAAGCGCGGGTCATAAGAAAGAATTAATACAGTTATACAGATGAGTGTTCATTTGTAATACGTTGCATGTCTTTACAAAGCAGGAGAAAGAGTGCACACACTCATATTTTCACTGGCGCACGTAATGGCGTCTGTCAAGAACACTTGTGCCTAAAAATGTCTGCGTGACATGGAAGCGTATAAGGGAACAAGGTAGAAATGATCAATATAAAATGAAGGTAAAGATGAATAAAATAGAATGAAAGCTGATGTGAGGCAAGCAGAAGGTACGGGTGAAAAAAACAGGTTTGAATTAAGCATTCATTGAAAAAGAGAGAGAGAGAAAAAAAGAAAAATTTGAATTCCTGGGTCCTAATCTTTCGCTCCAAGCACTGCTCTGCTAAGCTCTGGTTTGGGATGACAGGTCCCCCACCTGGACAAGCTTGGACAATGTCTCTGCTATGTCTCATTTCTGTGGGAACAGTGCTGCACACACGGCTAATCACGTCCGGAACCAAAGGCACCTGCCCTATCTGCCTCTACATTTGGTCGGGAATCTTTAAAGAGGCTAAACCTCACTTTCATGCTTGTCTTTTATTCACGGTAAGTGCTTATCGAAACCGAGCTGTTGCCACTGCCCCATCTTCCCTCCCACAAGCTCTGAGAATGCTTGACGTAAGTACAGCCAATCTGGGTAAATACGAATCTCTCCTTACTGTCACTGCTGGCATATTATGCCCCTGAGGGAACATTCTTTTCATAATATCATAAGCTGCTTAGCGGTGTGCTTCTATTTAAGGCATACATATTAATAGCTATAAGGAAATCATATTTGAACTGTTCCCTGCAATCAATGTCTTTGGGTTTGCTGTTATACTTTGTATAAGAAGGTGCTAATAACTTGAAGGCACTTACACTGGGCAATCTAATCCCTTTGTATGATAAAGACTCGTCTTGGCAGGAGAGTGTGCCAGATCATAGGACAAGGTGCTGTAGAGGTTTAGTCCCTCAAATCACAACCCCGCTCCTTCTTTCCCTCCTCTTTTCACTGGGAAATACTAGCAAGATGAGACCCAGCAGCCCAAGTTGTTGCACTAATACGGAAAGTTGCGCGATGCGCTCGACAACAGCTGGTTTAACCCTTTCTAGTCACATTTATGCACAGAAAAATGGAGGTTGTGCTACCATGTTGTGGCCTCTTCCTGTTTCATGCTTAAAATGAAATGATGGTACATTTTTGAGTGCGAGCGTTTGGGGATTCATTTGACAAGGTACATTAGTGTAGGTTTGAAATATGGACGCTGGCTAACAGATATTTCTATTATCGATTAATCTGCTGATTCTTTTCTTGATTCGTTTGGTGCAGAAAATTTAAAAATAGTGAAAATATCCATCACAATTTCTCAGAGATCTTCAAATGTCTTGTTTTGTATAAATCGCAAAGGTATTCACAACCAAAGAAATTGAGTTTTTACTTTACAAAAATGATAGATTATCAAAATAGTTTATTAATTTGTGTCATGCTATAACACTTAATTTGTCAGAGTAACATCTTAAACTGAAAAGTGCTCACTTGTAATTTGAGCGAATAATTATCCTTTTAGAGATAATAAAATGGTATAGAAATATTCTCTAAAATCCGAGGTACTTCAGTAGTGAACACACAAAAAAATACTGCATGTACCGATACTAGCTATTGTACTAAATGTCTTTTTTATTACACATGACAAAAGGATTCTTTTCCAGTGACAGATTAGACACTGGTGCTCTTTTTCAATCACAATGAGCACATAGTGAGGATGAAGGCTTGACTTATCAGCAATTAAGTCCTCGCAGCAATCACTCTGAGAAGTTATCACAGTGAGTGAACTTAGTGGATTCTTGTTACATTTTTCCCTTTCAAAAATATTTTAGTGCAGGTTTTCTTGCTTGCTTTTTTTTTTCTTTACAAGCTGCAGGAATCAAAAGACTGAAGGTGGAATCTGAAAACTTCCCGGGGTCTTAAATTAAAATCATGTTGCTCTTTTTCTGTGTGGAGATACTGATAATAGTTTTGTCTAATCCATTATAACGCTCAAAACAAAAGAGAAATCATTCGTGAACATACACCAAAGTATACATGAGCTTAAATGCTAGTGGCTCTCAGTATCATATTAGAGTAATTCTGTATCACTGACATGCAACAACACCAGCTACACTGGCAGTACAGACATTTTAAAATATGGTGGAGGAATGTGGAAGTGTTCAGCCATGTTCGGCTCTGTCTGGAGACAAAACATTGTTCCAGGGAAGGCTTTTGATTGGAGTTTTAAACAAAGAGGTGCACACTTCCAGGCCAAAAAACAAAATCCACGGCGAGAAAAGCTCTGCAGGTGGAGATTTGTAGGATAGAAAAATGTTCTGATGATTCCACTGCTGGCACCACTTTTCTTTATGCTGTTTTAAAATCATGATGTTAGGATTCAAAGTTGACCATGCAGATGACAAGGGCTTTTGTAGATGAGGACCCCGGCAGTGCATCCTTCGTCCAGCAGGAGGTGCTGGCTCACAGGGCTTCGAGTCGGCGAGCAGGGAGGAAGAATTTGGCGGCGGTTGCTGGGGCACAGCTCTCTGAGCCCAGATGAGTGCTTCAATTGTAGGGATATTTTCCTCTAAGCCTGTGGTTGACAGCAACACAGTGCACTTATTTAAAGCAATTTCAAACATGTCTTGTCTGACAAGTTTTAAATCCTACTTAACACCCCGTAACAGCCACGAGTTTACTGTCAGAATTAAAGAAGAGAATTCTCAAAGGGAGAGAAATTATCACTTTCATTTTGTTCACCGCCGTTGTTTATAAAGGACATGGCAGGGATGTTTACCTAGGGATGAATATATTATTACCATTTTGCTACACAGTGTTTTTCATGCCGGTGAAAAGGCTGTTTAAAAGTTTACCTTATGTGTTTTAATTGCTGCCATTACAGCTGAAGGAATAAAGGCGAGTCTGAGCCTCAGTGGCTTTCAGACTAAAAGCTCACAGAACATTTTAAATGGAAATAAAAGCCTTTTTATGCTTCTTATGAAGCTTGCTATGCGAAGCTATGAGCTTGCGTAGTAAGTAAAGACGCATATGATACATATATACATTTTCCCTTTCCTTTCCTCCGTTTGTCACGTCTCTCCGCAAGATGTTTTTTTTCCTTCCCTTTAAAAGCACAAAATGCAGGCACACTTTCTTTTTAAAGGCATTTCTATTTGAAATGCACTATCTAATTTTCTACATTTGTGATTTCTCTGTGCTGTATCTGGTCCGGGTCGCACCTCCGTGTTTTTTTCGGTTACCACCCAACAAAGCATTTTTATTTACATTAAGACATAGGGGAACAAATCTAGGCCTGCCTCAGCAGCGGCTCATGTCGTGCCTGCAGAGACGGGCTTTCCTGCTCAGATTCCACATTCTTTATCAGTCCCCAAAAGCAAAAGAAAAAAAGAAAAAAAAAACAAATCACCAAATGTAACAATCTTCCCCCTGTCCTCCTTGTGATTGCATGTTAGGCACTGAGGTGATAAGCACACTGGTACGTGTTGTTGCTGTGTGAAAGACACCCTTTATCGGCTCATACCTCTGACTTGTGCTTAGTCTAGTCAGCCGGAGAAATATGACGGAAATCTGATAGGGGAATGGTCCCATCTCAACATCAGCGCAAGTGCACGCCTAGAAAGCCAATGTTTATGCTTCCGAGCCTTGTCTTCTCAAGGGAAAAATGTCAATAGAGTGTCACAGGGAGCATCTTGGCAGTGAGAAGGTGTCTTCTGACCTAAACGGCAAATACATCAGTGTGTAGTATCTCAAAATCCTTACTCAGACATTTTTATTTGAACATTCAAATTAAGGCAATAGAAAACTCAAACTAAAGTCATTTTTCTGTATGTTTAGATATCTGAATTGGCTTGTTTTGCAATGTACACCATGCACTCAAAGGGCAGAATGTGATCATTTGTGGCCAGTAAACGTGCATCTGTGCATGCGGATACAAAGGAGTTTCCTCTCTCCCCAGTTGTGTCAAGCATGGCGGAAAGCTCAGGATGGAGTACCTCTAATTACCGCTGTGGGAGAGGTCAGTGGTGAGAATGTCACACACCTCACGCCTTCACCACTTTTTCACAGGAACCCCTTTATGAAGTGTGTCGTCAGCACGCAAGAAGTTTGATTTTGTAGATCTGCTTCACGGCCAATTTAGTCCTAGTTTGTATTTTGGGCAGTTTTACAATTTAAAACCAATATTTCTGTCTGGTTCTCACAAGACTGCACACTTGAAATTTTTAAAGCTTCTTTGTATCGAAGCAATTTCTTAAAAGATCATCGCTGGATATTTATTGCAATTTATTGTCTTTCCCTTCTATGATAACTTCCCCTACTTATCTCGTCTGCTTATCGGCTGGTGGTCTTTAGCATGTCTTCTCACCTGACTTTGTAGCGTCTGTTTGAGCACCTTTGATTCCCTGGCTCTCTCGAGGTTTGTCCAAAAAAATAAAAAATAAAAGAATGGGGGGGTCTCGGAGAAAGGCTGAACAAAGACATTTGTCTCCAGCTATATTGCCACCATCAATGGCAACATCTTGCTTGTTAGCTGTGCAGAGCGAATGAGACTGTGGATAGGGGTATTTGGAGGTGGAAGAAAGGAGATGCTATCCCCGCTAAATGAGGGAAGATTCACACAGTATAATGAAGGTTGGACCCATGGCTTCACTGCTGATGTGTATCTAAAAAGGCCTGGTAAATACTGTTTCGGAACAGAAGGCTTTATCTGCAGATATACATATCCCCTGCAACCACTGGCCCCCACATGAGGGCCAGAACTATCTCTTGGATCACTTATTCTTGTTTTTTAATCTCAAAGGGTGGAAAAATGCGAGACTTCATCAGTTTAACTCTTTGAGAGTTTGTGTGAAATCCTTGTAGATAGAGTAAGATTCAACAAACTGGAAATCTTTTGGTCTTTTGGTTTTGGAATTTGGTGAATTCTAGTAACAAGTCAAAATAGGAACATAGGTATTGAAAAGAGGAGAATCTTCTCTAAACATTTCAGTTCATTCACTTATAATAGACAGTTCTATTTTGTCTCTGTATTATAAAATGGATGGAGATGCATCGTAAATGCCAAACTAGTGCGAGATTGCTTTAGAAACCACACATGAGCAGCAAAACAAGGCATTCTTTCATGTTAAAGCTGACTTGGTGTAAATGGCCACGCTTTATACGGATATCTTTTGAAGATTTGTTTAGTCTCTCTTGTCATCAGACACCATAAAAACAACAAAAAGTTAAACATGTAAAAAGTCTCAAATATACATCTCCCAGTCATTTTAAAGTCTCACGCTAGCTAAAACATGTTAGCACCACAGAAATGTGCTGGAATTTAATAGAATTATTGTTTTTGTTTTTTTCCAGTGTTGGCCTTGTAATGTTGCTTTAAAACAACTTCTCCTTCATTAACCTCCACTGAATGAATAGATAAATGTTTATATATATAGAGAGAGAAAGAGAGAGAGAGAATATTTTGATTTAAACTTTTTGAACTCCTTCACTGTGACTTGCAAACTTCACCACAGACCCCTGGTCATGGAGAAAGTACTGGCATTTGCACCAAGCACCCTTTGAGAATACACACCTAATTCAATTTCAAATGGAATATTCTGGAGCTCTTACTGTACAGCCTCCCTGTGCAGTTCAATGTCAAGGGAAAAGAAGAGGCTGGTATATATTGCAGGAGGAACATGGCACAGACCCCTCCAGAATAACAGCGGAGTGAACAGTGACAAAGATTGCAGTGCCGTGTTCTGATTTGTGATAAAGTTTTGTAATTTCTTGTCACATATACTGTAGTTAGTGAACCCCCCCGATTCCAAGAGGAGCAACGTTGTCTTCAGTCAAAAGCAGGTGTACTAACATGTAAGTATGGTTACAGAGCACCGCTAGTTGTTAATGTTAGGACGTGTGTTTGTTGGTACGCTCCTTGGGATGATAAGTTAGTGTGGTTTGTTTAACGAGACCCTTTAGAGGAGGTGGTCTCCGTCCGGGTCCAAACAAACTCTGGTGTGGTTCGTTTGTGTTCATTTTGAGCTAAATGGCTCCTGTAGCCAATGTTGCTCTACTACTGTTGGTAAAGTAACCTTTTCCCAAGAACATCTATTGTAAGAAACTGTAACACCTGAACATATTCTTGTTGGTTAAACAAGATTTTGTTGACTGACAGACTGTAGATGGACCATGCTGAAATTAGGTTTTCTTAAGTAGTGTATGCAGCCTCACTGTAACCCGCCTGAGACATGAGCCATGTAAATAACCTAAGCTAGCAAATACATGTTTTGTCATCATTTAAGTATTTCATTGAATTAATCTGCCTCATGTCTGTACTGCCGTACAAACAGATAACAGGTTTGACTCCAGTTTTACATGAGTCTGTGCTGCACATACAGTAAATTATGATACATAAGGCCCTGCTTTACTTGCATTTAATCAGTGGTGGAAGAAGAATTCACATCATTTACTTTATCACACTGTGAAAATACTCCAAGTAAAAGTCCTGCATTCAGCAAAATGTACACAAAGTACAAAGTGGTGTTTTACTATTATATATGATGTTTTGAGATTAATATTACTGCTGCATTAACATGTATGTTGCATTTTACTGCTGTAGTTGTTTAAAGTTGTGTCAATTTTAGCTACTTAAAATACTGTTGGGTAGATGGATCTAGCAGTGCATCATAATCTAAAAGATCATATTTTGGTAGCATTGCTGTCCCACAATAATCTTTTAACAATTTAAAATGGTTAAAATTGTTTCTTAGATTATGCATATAAGAAGATATATGAGATGCGTGTTTTCACTGGGTAGAAAGGGTATAAAAAATTGTAACCTTAACTATGTACTATAGTGGAATATTCAAGTATAGTATTTGCCTCTGAGGTGTAGTGGAGTGGTAAAGTATAAAGTTGCATAAAATCAAAATGGTCGAGTAAAGTACAAGTACCTTGAATTTGCACGTATTAGTAGTAAATGGGAGTTACATTCCACCACTTCATGTAATATTTAGAAACTACTTTATGGAAAATAGCAGTCCCTGGTTAGAAAGTACATTTTTACCAAGCTTCCCTTTATAATGACCACCATCAATAACATTTTTACACTAGTCATCCACCCAGACACTAAGCATTCCATTTTAAAATGTCCATTTTTGTTTTTTTGACTCATTACAGCTACAAACAGTGAGTGGAACAGTGTTGGGAGGAGTTTGGGGGACCTGCTCATAAAAATATTGCTCCGTAGTGCTTTCAGTGGTCAAAAACTTCACAGGGTATCTTTAAGAGGATGGTCCACTTTACTCTGACACATGAGAAGTTCATCAAAGAATAATGTAAAAATCCTTAACTTCAGGCTTATGAATCATGTCATTGTAATTGATGTTGAGTAATTCTCAAAGTAGTTTAGGCCTATTAGGGATGATTATATTGTACTTCAAATTATAATGTGAAAATGTTAACAGCAGTCATGCTTCCATGCCTACAAGTTAACCACATGCCCTAAAATATGTTCGTGTGCAGCAAAATTTGCAGTTTGCGTTCAGTGGCAATGTTCGGCGCTGATGCAGGAAGTAATGTGGCACTAATACAGTTCAGTGAAAAGTAAAGCAGGGAATTATGGGTGGTGGATGAGTACATAGCCGTGTGTCTTTGACATTGGCAGGCGGGTTTCATAAATTATCTGTTTAGCCTTGCCCCCATTAACTGAAGGTAAACAGATTTATTTTGAAGCTGCATTGAAATGTTACAGCAATGTAACTGGATAATCCAAAGAACATGCTTTTCATCAGAAGAAGTGAAAAAGTATTCCCTATGAAAGCTGTGACCACATGTATGTTTTTTTTGGAACTTGGAAGAACTGACCCTTTAACTAAGCTGTTAGTTACCAACCTTAATCAGGCCTTAACCATACATGGGTTGGGCGATTCAATGAATATATCGTCTAACAGCGATTGGCTCAGTCCATTGCTTTTTTCTTTTTTGGGGGTGATTTTTTGACAGATTTTTGTCTATTTATTTGACTAATTTAATGGTCTGCTTTCTTGAGAATTCTACTGGGGTAAATAATTAACCTGTAAAGTGCAATTCAAAGCGTGTTCGAATAGGAACTGGCAGTAGGAGTTGGGCCATATTAAGGACCTTCTCGTCGCACTGATTTCTGACAAGTCTTTCACAAAAGAGGGCAGTGACTGAATGATAATTAAGCAAATATATTGGTAATTGCTGGCTGTTGGGCTGATGGTGGCCGGTTGGAACATTTTAATATATCGCCCAACCCTAAACAATACTTTTTAAAGTGGTCACATTCCAGTTTTGTTAGAATAACAAAATGCTAAATGTTGGCAGTTAAGTTTTTACTGTATGTATGTAAATTGAGATTAGATAATGTTGGCAATGTGGTTTAGAATATTCATTCAATAACTTTCTTTCTTTTCTTTTCCCCCAAATTCCCTATGTTCTTGGGACACTATTACATTTACACAAGTAATATTAGGATATGAAGGCCTCCAATATTTTGTACAGCTTCCCAGAGTCGGCAATATTTTGTAACTCTGCCTATAAAGTTGTATTTATATGTTGTACAAAGGACAGATAAAATTGAGGATTTTCAGATGTTTTGCTGCCTCGCGGCACCCCGTGGCCAACTTGCAGGTCCGAGACCTGATGGTCTGGAATCCGAGCTGTAGGCAACAAGATGCAAGGAGATGTGGAAATTGACAGACAGAAATAATGACTAAGCCCAGGCAATCCCTTTTAGGCCCGGTGGAAATCACAGTATTGGTTGCAAGGAGCCAAGACCTTGCCATTCAGTGCCAAGGCCTTGGCTTAGATGGTGCAGGTTGTGTGTCCTCTACGGGACAGATTGTTTCCTTTTCTCCTGTCACTGCAATTGAGCTATTGCAAAGGAGGAAAAGAGAGTAGGAAAAAGGTCAACTGGATGTGAAGCTCCTATTATCAGCAATCTTCCCCTGGCTTCCATAAGCAGCTTGTTTCTAAGCTGCAGCCTAGCCAAGCATGAAAAGAATATAATTTCAGCCAATCTCCTGGTAGCATGGGTGCACAGAAAGCCATTGTAAGGCCAGCAAAACAGTCACAATAGAGTCACTGGCCCTCCTGATAAAGATCTGCATAGGTAATGCCAGGGCAGCAATGAAGGCAATTTTTGCTTCCTCACATTTAACTCAACTGCCTGACTCTGACCACTCTCCCCTGTCAAAGAAAGAGATGGATGGCAGTTTTTGTTGTGTATAATTACAAGCGGTACAGCACAGTGAACTACCAGCCTCTTTACGCTTTATCTGCCAGCTTAACCTTGAGCTTTGTTTGCTTCTTCAACTGCCCAAACTCTCTATGAATATGTTGGCAGGAGAGATAAATGTTCTAATCTTTTTTTTGTTTTAGTTTAGTAAGAGGCTGATCAAGGTTTTTCAGCGTCCAAACTTTTCAGGAGCACTTCCTGTCTGTAAAGGCTGAATGAATGTGAGGCCCACGGCTGAAAAACAACACATTTAACCATAATTTAACTCAAATGAAACAAAAACTGAACAATAGAAAATATTTGTTGCTGCCTGAAATTATTGCAGTGTTTTAAAGGGAACCTGTTGCTATTAATCAGAAGCAAAGGATCGTACTTCAAACGTATGCTTTATAATAGATTAGAGGCATTGTTTTGGTTGTCCATGTATAGTAACAAATAAAAGTTAGGTGGGTCACAGCAGACAGCATATGAAAGACATAAGGCCACTACAGTAATAACACAAACTAACATTAGTGTCACATAAAAAAACACACAAAAAACAAACCCTGTGAATGCAATTGATCAGCTGATCCCGTTAAGCACCTTAAAACAAAACTAAAATAGGCAAACTTGAGTTTAACCAAAACAATGACCCAAAAAGACGAAATAAAGCTTCGTAGAGCTGAGGGGAACTGCAGAAACAAGTGATTATTCTCTGTGGGTTTGTCACTACAAGCGACACCTTTCACATTACACACTGTCATTTCATTCATTGTTAATATATAAATATTGATGAGAGCAGCTTTAACAGTTATGTCAAACATAAAACTAGTCCTCAGTTTAACCACTTCTAAATCAGTGTTTATGGTAGCCTAGCTCATATTATACGATAGAAAAACATACCTTTGCCCCATGCTTCAATAATATGTTTGAAATAATAATGTTTAAAAATGAATGATTTTCAGTTTTTTATTTTGCTCTGCTAATTGGCCATTGTATTCACCTTCATTTCTTCCTTTGTGCACCATCACTTACCTTTCCTATCAAGCAGTGCAGTACACAGCCAACACCTGTAAGCAGACAGGTAATCATGGCTTGGAGGATGCAATCCTGAAGTGCCTCTTCCATGTTTACAATTCCCTGAAATAAATACACAATTAAACTCCATTAAGTAGTAAGAAATAGTGTTTCACAGGAGGATCAGTAACTTAAAGCAGTTACTAAAACCAGCTCATTGCTATTGTCACAACGTCTTGCTAGTCAAATAAATAATAATATCATAAATAAATCAGATAGTTTTTTTTATAATTTCAAAGGAAGACCAACAAATGTAAAGCCTATAGAATATGAAATAGACTGTATCCATGCTATGTTTTTCCCATAATTATTTTGACAAAATTAAAAAGTCAGACACTGAACTATCTCAGCATCTATTTTAGTAACATCAATTTAAACCACTACAGCCACCATTGTCAGGTATTTCTTCCCAGGGTAAATACTCAGCAGTGGTTTACCATAACATTTGAAAATGATTCGCTCGTCCTCCAGAATAGGCCAACATGACAAGGAGGAGTCATATTACAATATATGGTGTATTAATGCACCTTTGCGGTCAATCAAGGCCACATTAAATTGGCACATTTTTAAACAGAGTTTGAGACATTGTCCTCAGACAAGAGAATGGGATATCTGTTCTACTCTGAGATAAGCGATGCTTATTGTTTCACAGGATGAATTGAGTGCTGCAGATTCCCTCCATACAGTAAGGACGATCACACCCGGTGAAAGCGGGATAAAGAACCCTTGTGCAAATTGATGCCGATAAATTCTATCGCAGCTCCCAAACAACGCATTTTCTCAGATTAGCTGTGTGAAGAAATTAAAATGTATGTGACGTACCTTGGCCCAGTCACAATCCCACAATAGGGAAGATACCCACAGAAAGCTGATCAATCACTGCATTCTTTTCAATGTCAAGGAGTAGCTGAGAAACAAGCCATGGACCAACGACATTTCTGATAACCAGAATAACAAGGAGGAAAACAAAGCTTGTTGTGTGTTTGCTGAAGTTTCTTGCAGTGGCCTCGTCAGCCTATTCAGGAAGTTTGGGTCACTTTATGAAAAACAGGACTAGCAGTATAATCCAGTTTTATGTCAAATATATACATTTTAGAACCTGCATTTTTACCTGTTGGTCTGGTGAGCACTACAAAAATCCACATCTTACCCTTCATTTAGTTGTATTATGGAATGCATGAATCTCACATTCTTAAAATAAGTGCACAGATAGGAAACATTTTAACCAATGTCTGAGCAGCTGAGAGATTGAACCAGAGGCTGAGACTCCACCGGCGCCTCCTGTTTGCTGCAGCTCAGTGCCCACTTGGCACCTCCACCTGACGAAGTAATTCATTGATCATGCTTACACGCCATGTGAACACAAAAGACGAGGCCGACTACCACATTGTGCCTTAAACAATGTACCGTATCTCCTAATTGAGTCCAGCACTTTTCATTTTTAATTACACAGGCACAAGTTCTAACACCTCACCTGGGACTCAGTGCTTCTGTCTTTACTGTTGTCTTCATGTAGCTGCAAGGCTTCACTTAGCCAATAGAATGATAATACTGGTCATTGTTGGCATGCTTAATGACTTAGAGCTCATCCTTATTTCACTCAACAGCTAAATCACACACCACACAAAGGCTGTAACTGTATATATATAGTGTACTATAGTTGTACTATACAAATTAAGCAGCCACAGATTAGTGCTGAAAAGCTTTCCATTTTAAGGACAACCATTTTGCTTCCATTACATTACAAGCTGTCGCTTAATTAGTTTACAGTCACTTCTACAAAGTAAGTAGTTTTTATGTCAAATAAAGATTTAATTCCCATTTCTAATATGTAGGTATGTTTTTGGGATGAGTATACGCATGTTAGGTCTCTGTGATAAGGCACACCTGTGCCAGATGGTCTGTTTCAGTTTGCAGCTCACATCATGAGCTGTTTAAAATTGGTTTCTAATGCAAGTGAGTGTAGTTATAGGTGACAAATGGGACCGGTTAACCTTTTAAGTGACAAAGGTACTGTCAGCTGTATATATTTACTTACTTTGGCACATTCTGGAGAAAATATATGGATTAATAGTGGATAAGTGGATTATCTTGATACTTTTTGCAAAAATGGCATTACCATTGGAGTGTATTATAGACAACATGAATTCAGCAGCTTTAACTGTAATGCCAGTCATTACTTATCCCACTGAAAGGGGAAGTGAATGACCCAAGTTTGCAACTTTGCGCCAGCTTTCAGACACTTTTTCACTCTTTTAAGTTATCCATAACAATTTGGCTTCATTTCAAACTATGAGCAGCCGTTAACAGCTTTTAAGAAAAGCTAACTGTATGTCTCCTTGCCTGGTGCTAAATGACAAAAGGTCCAACATTTAGTAAAAAAAACAAACCAAAACCAGTGTGAAACTCGTATTATTTGACTTAAATTCAACAAGTGACCAGGGAAGCAGTTAGTCTATCCACTGAACTACTGCTGCTAGAAAATAAGTCTAAAATTATTTTAATTTTATTGTAGTTATTTTTGAATGACTTTTTTCAATTAATTTAGGAGTCAAATCAATTTTTAGTCATAGCCTTTGAATTACGATTTAAAACTCGTACCTTATTTGTGAATATTAACTCATGCACCCATGTTAGACATAGGTTGTAGTAGCTTCAGTCCAAAACTACATATAAATTCCATAAAAGTTATTGTTGACCTGCAACCAACGAACCACTGTGGAGCTAACCGTTGAGTTTAGCTACTTTAAACTATCATTGCTGCATCATCACTGAGTGGAATAATGATATAAGCCCTTAACACAGTATGGTGTCTTCTGTCTTGGCTATAATGCGGTGTTGCTAAACATACATTAACATGAAACACTTAATGGAAGTTTGATCAAATGTAAATATTAATTACTAGATGAACTTTTCAAAATGAAACACACCTTTAATGGGGTGGGAACAGCAGGTGAAGAAATGTGACAGATGGTACAATCACAAAGAGTTTGAGTTGTTTGAGTGGACTTTTGGGGTTTTATGTGTGTTTGGCTACCAGTTTGTTACTGTCCAAATTGTTGCATGGTATAGATTACAGACTCAGTGTTAGACAGAACCAAGCTCAGAGCAGGCAAAAAAGAGCACATTATCAAAATCAAGTCGGGTTTATTTTACCGTAGTTTATTACTGTTACAACCTGAAAGGGCTTCACATTATGAATGTGACATAAATGAAAATGTCACGGTTTCAGCTCAGAGTCTGCTGTAAAATGATAAGTGAATGAAAGCATTCAAATCAATTTATCAGCACCTTTTTAATTGAGTCAATTAATGAAAAAGGTTAGTAATATTATACTTTAGGTCATGCTATTGGTGTAACTAGACAGTTTGTGATGTGAGAACAATTCAGCACTTCCAAGTTTCTATGCTAGCATCTTTAAGTTATTGTTCAGTTACAGGTCAGTTGTTGATGAAAGGCTTTCATTACAGCCCATTACTAACATTTTAGTGTTGAATTTGAAGCTGAAGAACTGTTAAGGATTCATTGTTTATTTTTGGTGTAATTAGCAGCTTTGTTAGCCAACTAGTGATATGATGCTAGGGATGGTGATGCCAATCTGTTAATTGGTCAACTATTGGATGGATGATTCCTAATGACTTGGTGATTCCCTGACTTATGATCTAGTGCCACAACCTAGTCAAAATGTAATTTATGCAGTGAAATAGCTCAACATCTCCTGGAGGGATTGGCATACATATTTGTACAGGCATTCATGGTTCCAGATGATGTATCCCACTGACTTTGGAGGTCTCCTGGCCTCTGTTGCCACCATGAGGTTGACATTTGTGGTTTTTGGTGGAATGTCTCTCCAAGGATTGGGTGGATTGCCCTGAAATGTATATTTATGTCATCCTCAGGATGAATTGTAATACTTTTGGTAATTCTCTGACTTTTCATCTAGCACCATCAACAGGTCAAAAGTTCAATTCTTTTGGTTTTTGACCAAATACCTGCAAAACTAATGACATTCCCATCAGCATCAGTTGTACTTTGTGTTTAGTGCTAATTCGCAAATGTTAGCATTTTAACATGCAAAACTAATGTGATGGCTTTGTATGTTGCTTAGCAACTAAGCATGTTGGCCTTGTCACAGCGAGCATGTTAGCATCCTGATGTTAATGCTAAGTACAAAGTTTTAATTTGGCAGACTACAATAGGTTGCAAATTACATTGCACCTGGTTAGAAAAGCCCTCCAGAAGTGCATTTCCAGCCAATGAAACGCCATGTTTCCCATGGGCAGCATCCTGTTTTCAATTCTTCTGTGATGAGTATCAAAAAATTGACAGTGAGTTGGAATTTGGGGGCGTTCTCGTCACATTTGTTTACACCGTTGGAATGGACAGTGTATCTGATCTTTAAAATATTATAAAGCCTTTGTGAACTTAATTTTCATGTAACTTAATAATTTACCAATTGTGATATTTATATAACAGACTGTATGTGTAGATTATCCCAAAGACTAAGTTAGCTTTTGAAGACAACTCACAGACAAAACACTGCAATGTTGTTGTGGAATTCCAGCAGCAGGTATGAAGAAGATAAAATACTCCAATTCTCCAGATCTGAAAAGTATCACTTCCAGCTGTTGTAAAATCCATCAGAGCTTTCTACAGTTAAAATGCTGTATTGTCTGATGCAAAGGTGGTTATAATAGTGGGCTGTGATTGTAGCCACAATACAGATTCCATCTTGCCTCTAATCTACCGCAGAATCTTAACAGTACCAGGAAGGTGAAGTTGCCGTGTGGAGAAGAATGTTGAGATTACATTTTTTCAGTGATTGGTGTTTTTCAAAAGGAATGAATATCTTTATGTTTCATAGCAGGATTTGATTTGATTATATTTAAAGAAATATGTTTTACAACTTCAGTGGTACAGTGAGGTAGACAAACCTTGTCAGTGCTAAAGCTGAAGATGTTATTCATATGAGAAGCAGTAAGCTACTAAGCTTTCTGCATAACTTAGACTGTAAGGGTATGTTCATGTTTTACAATGTTTTTAGAATTTTGCAAGGACAAACCAAAGTGAAAATAAGACAAATGTCCTAATATGCAGAGTGCTGCTGAATTAAAAGCAAATTATTCGAATTGAGCTTCATGATGGCAAGGCTTGACCCTTTCTGCAAACAGTAATAAGAAACCCATACACATTCAATATGTGGATGTTTTAGAGTTATCTCTGAAGCACTCTAAAATGATTTGTTCTTAACCACGCCAGACGCTATCTCACTGCTTTTGTTTCCTCAGTTTTACTGTATTGCAGGGTTCACAGGAAGAGGCCACAGTTTTGTATCAGCATTGTGAGGGGAAAAATATTTTTTATTACAGATAAACCATTTTCCCCCTTAGCACAGAAAAAATTGCTGTGCGCTCACACATCTTGTGCAGCATGAAAAAAAAGCCACATTCTCTCACGTTGGCCTGTCTGGGATAGAAGAATGCTGATTTGCTTGAGGTAAGGAGAGGAAATGGCCATTTAATTAACCTTTCCTGCCTCAATCTGCTCACAACAATTTTGCCTGTGACTCCTTTTAATAGTTTGACCTTGCTGTCAGTAAGACTGAGAAGGACTGAGTCAAGGTATGATTTAATTAAAAGAGTCCAAATGTTTAAAACTGTACCTACAGAGATGCAGAAACATTGGGGTTCCTGGAAGTGAAAGAACTGACCCCGCTTTTGAGTTTTAAAATGACAGCGTGCGGCACAGTGTAAATAATTAGACGGGAAAAGCAAAAGAAAAGCACCTTTTGAATAAGGCGGCTGTATGTTTGTCACTAGTAGTTTTTGTAATCAACGTCCAGTAGTGCTGACTTTATCCACAATATGGTGCTAGTGTCCCTTTCAGAAAAGACACTGCTTCCATATGCAAACCAGTTGCATTAAAGAATAGATACTCGTACCGTACAACCTTTGTGCTTGCAGCATCTGAGCCAGGATTGCCTGGGAGGAGGTAAAATGGACCCATTAGTACTTTTCTTGGGGGTCTTGGACAATAAACAATACTGTGAAAGCTGTACACCCAGTGAAAAATAATAATATTAAAATAATACAAGAATTGACATCGGACGTATTATATTAGACATTTAACTCCTTATTTTTTTCGATTAACCTAAAGAAATGAGAATTAAATAAAAAGGAAAATCATATGGATGAAACATAAGGTGAGCAAATACTCAAGACTTAACTGTGCCACTGACAAATATTTTATTAGTACTTTACTTGAAGTCAAATTTAATCTGTATCTGGAAAACCAGACAAATTAACTATAGTTCCCATTTACTGATAATAACTGGTATCCATTACATTATTTGAATCCTTACATTCATAAGTACCATTATATTTAGTGATGACTCCTATGTAGTTTTTAACATAATAGTGACAAACTGCCAGTAAGTCTCATCTAACAATTACAGCTGAAAATATAAGATTTAATCTGAATGTATCCTGTTGAAAGCTCTTAGTCTCCACTTTGGCTTCTGCGCTAACGTTATGTTATGTCCGGGGATTCCTATTAAGGCTGATTAGAATATAAATGTGAGGTACTTATAGTTGTTTGTGCCATTATCCAAATGGCACATAGTGTCATTTATCTTGCTATAAAGCAACTGAAGAATGTTTGTATTTTGGCTAAATCACAAAAGAAATGTTGAAGCATTTTTTTAAATCTAAAGATGAGAAGCCTGCAACATGCTCTTGATTTGATGGGGACAACTGGGTGCAGGGAGTTTGTAATGATGGGACATCATTGTGTCAGTGCTCTTGTTCAAACCCTGCGCTTGTGTCTTTAAACTACATCACTAGTGTACATTTTTGTTATGAGCACACATTATCACACTCCTGCAACTGCTTACACCTTAATCAGTAATAGAAACAGTCAATCTGACACAATCATTAATATAATGACTTAACACAAAAGGAAACAAATAAATTACTCAGTCTCCTAAAAAGGACAATTTTCACTTACTATCAGCAATCATACAGAAGGTTGTTGTTCCTATAGTTCCTAAAGTTCCTTTAGACACCATGTTTTAGACAAAGATTTCCGCTTCCTAATCTTTTTTATTTTGCGGTTCAAATGAGACACTGCCTCTCTATCCTCCGTCACAGCAGACTCTGCCAGCTCAGAGAATGATGGAAGTCTGCCATGGTCACCTGTGACAGCTCAGCTGACTGTCATACACAGTACCGGTCCACTGATGAGAGTGAAATTACTTCATAATAGTAGGGGTGTTCTTGGGTTTATATAACGATATGATAATCCTCTTTTCACACAATGATGATAATGATCATTATTATGGCAGGGGAGTAGGGGGCGAGGAAACCGCTCGGAATGGAGACTTTGCTGCATAATCCTCCTGCCTTGAAAGGTTAAATACGGATTTGAATACTATGATCCCCCACTCTGAAAATGATAGTTCCGTATTTGAAGCAAATGTGCTCATTGTGCACTTTACCTTATGGAGCAGCATGAGTGGCGCACTCCACCAAAGAAGACATGCTTGCAGTGCTGTATTTGCACAAGTGGTAAAAAAAAGAAGCATTATGAATAATGACTGACTTGAGAAATCCACTGTTAGAAGAGTTGTTGTTAAACTGAAGTTTAATTGGGGCTGTAGTAGCCTAAAGGTTAGCACAGCAGGATTTGGACCAGAACCACTAGAGCGTAAAAATGAGGGTAGGGAAATGAATGTGTAATGCTTTCTGCTGCCTTAATATTGCCCTACAGTACCATCATGTTTCCCTTAACCTCTCACTTAACCCCAGCTGTTCTAAGGGATTAGCACTACTGCTAAAAACCGAAGTGTGATGGGCAGCTTCCAAGGGCAAATGTATGTAACTGCATATGCAATTACCCAGTCACACAATGTGTATATATGTACCTTATCAGACATACTGTCAAACATTTACAATCATTACTAATAAAGCTTCTAAGAAAGATGCAGTGAAATATTTATCTGATCTTTTCAATTTATCTATTGAATTTGTAGTTATATATGCAAGTTGGAGATAATTTCCACCAAAAAGCTATGTTTTGACGATCAACAATAGTCTACAGCAACGCTAGCAGTTCTGTGAGGCTGTACGTAGGCATAGTGGTGCTTTGAGCTAAACGTTAACGTCAGCATGCTAAGCTATCATGATGATATACTCATAATACTAACAATGACAATATGAACATGCTGATGTTTAACAGTTAATGCTGTCCATCTTAGTTTAGCGTATCACCATAGTTATTAGGGTTTAACCTCTGGGCACCAAGAGTGTCTGTACAAAATGCCATGACAATCCAAAAAGTTTCAAAATGTCCAACCTTTTAAAGCACTTTTTGTCTGTCCAAGCACTCCTATTGTCACCAGAATATGAACATAAAATACACTTGAATTTACAGCTTTGGCTACCGCAGTACCAGTAGCTTCCTGAAACTGGTTGTGGTTCCACCTCTGAAACCCTCACCTGAGTTTACATTAAAGGCCAACCAACCTGGTGCACAACACAAAATGTTGAAAGTGAAGAAGTTATGCAGTAATAGTGATATATTGATGTTAAAATGCCTTTAAACTGTAGCCATGAAGTTGCCATTATCTTATATCTTCTGTATATTCTAGCTTGTGTTTTTTATTGAAATATTAGCATATATCTTTTATTTTGCTGTTTGTATAGTACCATATTATATTATTCCATACCATATTATGACACATACATGGTTTGTTTTATATTATGTTTAGTGAGTCACATTGTGTAATGGCCTTTGTCACGTAGTCTTCCCATTCAAACATATCATGATCAGTTATGCATAGTATTTATAAATTAAAGACTCGCCACTCAAGGATTTCATAATTATGTAGAACCTGAAGCAGCTTCATCAATGTGTTACCGACTGACTGACAGTAGACCGACTCTGACTGCATTTGTGTACATGAAGCTCACAAAGTTTACAACAATAAGGTTTTCTTTCATGCTGTTTTTCTATTTCATTTTATCATGTGACGTTGTTTTATAGATAAGTGCTAATTAGGTCGTGCTAAAACATTTATCACATGTTTATGATGGCAAAATATTAAAAAAGATCAAGCTGTTAGGGAAGTCTATATATTTAACTGTCGGTTGTAGATGACCACCAAACGTCCACCGCTGTTTACAGCAGGAAGTCGTTGACTTTTGCCACCTGACAAACTTGTTGAAAAACCTCACATTTTCCAGGGTCCTCCGGTCGCTCAGCTCAAGAGGAGTTGAATGAACTTGGGATGGCCCGTTCTTATGTGTGAGTGCAGTGTTTTCGCAGCGTCTTTTCTATCAGAAACATTATACACAAACTTTGTTTGCTTTTTCTGAACAATTTGAAGCATGATTTTTTTAATGAAAGAAGCTGTTGACTCTCTCTACCGCCCGCCCCCATCACTGTAACAAACAAAGAAGGAAAGGAGTTTTCCTGCAGTAAAAACTGCCACATCGAGATGATAGTATACAATTCAAAAGGAAAGGTTAGATGCCACTTCTAAAGGGAGACAATTTATGAACTGCTTAGTTGTGGCATATTTTTGTAATATCTGGTAAAAACAGGGTGATCGTTGTGTGATATTGTTGCAATTATGTAATTAGATGTTATACTGAGGTAATAGCTTGACAATACAAAGATGAATATAGGATAATAGGGTTTGGCCACGATCTTGATCAGAGTCCTGTAACATTGGTTATCTGCCAATACTGAGCTCAAACCCATATTTATATTTACTTTAATGTTGATTAAACATGTATCTGACACATTGAAATAACAGCTGTAGTCTACTAAATCTGAATGTCCACTTCTGAGGTCGCAAATACCAGAAGACAGTTCATAACCCCATTTGAATTTGCACCAATAGTCACCAGTGCGCCCAAGTTATGTGATGGTGATGAAAATCAGTGATGTAGTAGCAGTTACAGTGACACTGGTCCATTTACTCTTCCTTAAAACACTATGGCCTGCTATTGCTGATTTACTATATTTACTATACTTTCTTTATCTCATTGCTGATCACAGTGATAACAGATCACACAATTCATGGTTCGGATTACAAAATTGGAGACACAGATCATTTTTTGGATAATAAAAAAAAACTAAAGTGAGACAAATAACTTTGTTTTTCATGTATTATTTATTAAAGAACTTAGCGTAGCTTTCGTCACTGACACACCAGGGTGGTGTCTTTTCAAATGATCATACAGTTTTTTCATCGCACACTGTCTACAAACTGTCTACAAACTGTCTACACACTGTCTACACACTGTCTACACACTGTCTACAAACTGTCTACACACTGTCTACAAACTGTCTACAAACTGTCTACACACTGTCTACAAACTGTCTACACACTGTCTACACACTGTCTACAAACTGTCTACACACTGTCTACACACTTAAAACTTTAAATAATCAGTCTTTAGCGCTTCAGAATAAAACACAGGATGCAACTGTTGTGAATCTTTTCACTGCGACTCTGCATCCAGATTTAGGGAATTTTTATTTAAAATGTAGGTAACAGCAGCAATAAAACTGTGTCACACTATGATTGTTAAACTTTGCAAATAATCCGCAGTTCACGTCTGCCGAAAAGTGTGGGGGGGTTTCCGTACGGATCACGGATCAACTGTGATCCGTTACCCCACTAATTGCCATATAATATGTGGATATAGTTAAAAGGGCATTAAAACAATAATCTTGGCAAAATCACAATTTGATATTTGGTTTCTGTTAGATTAATCTGATGGAAAATAACAGCACATGAGGGATGTTCTGGCTGCAGAGCCCTGGCTACAGTATGCATGTTTGAGGCGTACACGTGTGCACGTTACCCTGTGCATACTGTATGTGTGTATAATGTGAGACTAGGATGTGCGATACACTGAGAGTGAGTGCAGTGTGGGGCTGTGTAGTTTGTGCCAAATTTCAAACATGATTTACATTCTCAATGTAATGTATTAAAACGTTGACAGGGCAAAAGGGATTCACAAGATGCTGCATTAGAAACTCAATTTCTGTGATGAATTGCCTGAAGCCACTGAATTACAAACTGCTCCCTACCACCTTCCCCGACTCACCCCCCTCCCATGGCTCAGAAGTTTTTTTTTGTGTGTGTCAAAATCTTCTTAAACCTCTCTCTTAATCTGATCTGCTGAATGTGAGAGGGTGAAAGGATTTTCAGACTAAAAAGCATTCATTTTTCGTCTTGTTGTGCATTGCCTTTTCCAAGTGCTGGGTCAGTAATATTCAAAACTTGCTGCTTTGCTCTTCCGTCTCCCCGGCACCACTCCGCTTGTCTCGGGCTTATGGATGTCCTTTCCGCACCTACTCTTTCGTCAGTATGTGTGAGTGGTGAAAAGCTGCCACCATACTAAACTAAGTGTAAGCATTATTAACTAAGTAGCACAGATTGATGGTGACAAATACTTATAGGGTACTAGCACTGACTGGTTATGTACAGCTATGATATATATACCCTACATACACATAGTGACTTCACTGGACTGCATACAATGAAATGAATAAACTCAAATGATGAAAAAATAGGCGACTGAGAGTGTAACATGTTTTGGAATATACATTACTTCATGACAATCAGGAGTGGGTTTTCTGCAAGGTGTCACGGTGCTTAATGTATTTCCAGAAACCCAAACATTTCTTGCACTTCAATGACAATCTGGTGCAAGGCATACAATTTTAAGTATGTCTTTGCAGGACTTTTAAAGCATGGCAGACAATTATTTTTGTAATTTATTTTATATATTATTATTTATTTAAAAAAATAATATATATAACAGAAGACAGAATGCTACTGTTTTGGACCAATGTGATTATTAGGATGCTGTGGTCTACATTAATATGCTGCCCCTTACGCAGTCTGGTGTGCGCCACTGCTCCAACAATATTAATGTCATACTGCACACGTGTTTTATAGGCATGCAAATTTAGAGCAGTGCCTGGCCTGTTGACAAGTGGTATTTCTCTTGTCTCTTTATTGATGTGACAAGTAAACATATTAAGGTGATACTCCACCCAAAATCAATTTTTTCAGTATCAAACCCCCCAGTAGGCTTAAAGGTAGCAGTAAAAAGTTTATTGTTTTTTTCCACAGAGGATTGTGGCTGCAGTCAGCTTGAATTTAATCGGTTACAATGGAAAAACAGAATTAACTGTAGACATTTTTGTTTTGTTTTACCACAGAATGTAATTGACTTCAATAGAAAGTGTGGAAATAAATAATATTCAAGTGTAATTTCAACACAGGGGCATCACATGGAGAAGAGACTCAACACTGAGAACTCTCCACAAGGATAAATACAGAGGATTTCCTGACTCAATGTGTCCAATAGATAAGGCAGTCATAACTTATCAGATTGTTGTACAATGCAGAAATTCATCTTTAAAGACTGTTTGCTTGTAGAAACAACTGCCTGCAAAAGCTCAACTTGTCATGGAACCATGGTACCCGACAGTGAACTTCAGAATGAAATGATTGAAATGAGCAACATAACACAAAACAACACAAAAGTGACTTTTTTTATTGTTACAGTCCCCAAGTAAAGTCAGTCTAGTCGCACTTTAAAAACAACAGATGTTAACCAACATACTTAACAGGGAAATTATAAATGGATTTTAATAATAAAAATGATAATGGATTCTGGTCCTGAGCCATAGCTGTTTTTACCCTTTTGTATTAGGTTGTTCATTTAGCTGACATTTTATTATTGGTACTGTAGTTACACGTAAAGTTTTACTTTCTTAGTAGTGTGAAAATGTTTTGCTTTAATTGGGGTTGGCAGCTACACAGTTTAATATATCATACTACCGCAGTCTCTTAGAGTATATTTTAATCTCAGCCAAATCTACATGCTTATAATTACGTTTCCTACTTAGCTTCACTTACTTTTCGGCCCCAACACAACTGCTGATACAGTAGTTCTTGATGCCTTAACAGTCAGCAGTTCAAAATGTCACCGATTTACAATATATTAAAGTATTTACAATGTGCCTGCTGTGTGCTTTGCAGATCTGTCTTTAGTGTAGACTGCTACACCTTATGGTCATGTCGGGTACCCCACCCAGAAACACTAAATGTCTGCCTTCTGGCTTTATTTTGGCGGGAGTCTGTTGTGTCAGAAATAGGATAATAAAAATATAAACACTGAATAGAGAGCTAGAAGATAAACACAATAAATAACTGGAGGAGGAAAGTACTTTTTCATACGAGTGTCTGAGTCATTGTTCTTTGGGTTCATGTTTTATATGGATGATGGCGCCGGCCCGCGTGATTGTGCCTCTCCTCATTGTTCTCGTTGATTTACAGCACCGGTACAATGGTGTAATAGGAGTTTGGCTTTGCTGCTTGAGAAGAGGTTTTTGAGTAATGCAAGCGGGGTCTTTTGTTTGTGAGCTTGATTGCGAGGAGTGGGGAAGCCTTGAAGCTGTCATCCCAATAAAGAACGCTCCTCTGTACAGCGTTAACACCACCATCCAATCAAAAGAGGGGGGAAAAACAGATTTAGTTCACTGCTGTTTGCTTTTTCCACAGAAAGGCCATGCATTAATGGAAATCCAAATATTCCAGCATTACCAGAGGATGATAATGTAAATTCAAGTTAATATTGGTACAATGTGTGTGTGACAGTTTGCCATAATGCGCTCTTCCTGGATTAGTCATTCATTAAACAGGTTTGCCATGCAAAGCCACTGTCAGATTTTTGTCAAGGAGGACAGAAAAAGGAAGAAGACAGTGCCAGCAGAAGCTCTTACAATTAAATTCTGCCGCCTGATTACGGTGACCAGTTTAAGCTCGAGCATGTGAGTTCCTCTGTAGATTTGGAGCAACAATTCTTTGCAATAATAGAACAGAACAGACAGGCAAACAAAAGACTGTATTAAAGCGCTCTGTTTGGTTTAAAGAAAACTGGGAAGCATTGTGGGGAAAATTATGTTGTTTCACATTAGATAGTTTAGAATAACAACATCTATTTATACCTCTTTTTTACTCCATCACTGTGGTGTCTATTTACTCTGCAGTCTTCTGTAAAATGGGATGTGAGAAAAGGGATCAAGCGCTATTGTGTTTAGTGTGCAGAGATCTCGCAGAGATTTATAGCTTTTGTTTTAAATAAGCATTTATTGTGTTCAAATATTTAGGAGTCGGCGCACATTTAATATTCAGTGTACCGCTAACATTCATCAAAGCGGTTCTCTTTCTTATATCATATGGTGGCCATTTCCTCCTGGAAATATTGTCATATAAATGTTTCATTTTATGTTATTAACATGCTTAAACTCTATTTTTAAGATATCTTTGCAATTTATTTTCTCTTCAGGTCATTTGTCTTCTTGATGACTGTGATTAAATCTTGATGTTTATTGATGTAAACATGCTGGAAATATTTCCCAAAATGCAACACTACCACAAGACTACAGGTTCCAGATTCTCTTCCCTTTTTTCTTTTGTCTTCATGTGTATCATTCTGGCTTTTATATATTATAAATTATTAGTGAAATCAAAATGTTAATTCACACCTTTAGGGACTGCAGCAGGAATAGATAGATCTATGTAATTAAAAATGGATCTTGTCCTAACGTTAAGAAATGGCCCTGTCCCATACCTTTCTAATATTATTCATATATTAAAAGACATTTCAAAATGGGAAACACACACACACACTAAATAAAACTAAAATATTATTTTCTAACTAAAGTGTAGCTCTGCAAGTATATGTTAATACATTATAATGCAAAGGTGTAAGCGCTGTTTACACAAACAGCAGGTTCAGTCTGCACTCTGTCTGCTCAGCTCCCTCTAGAGTGAGCAATGCATGTGGGCTCAAACGCTGGTCTTCCCAAGAATTTTCATACAAAGCATGGTCAGTGTAATCTTTTAAACTGTCACATTAGTTTAACAAAAAAAAACACACACTTCACACACCATGAAACATTTAAATCAAGCATTTCCCCCCAAACCAGATTACAAGTCTGATTTCAGGCTTTTTATCTGACTACTGTACACACAACAACATGGCAGTCACACACACACACACACACACACACACACACACACACACACACACACACACACACACACACACACACACACACAGTTTCTTGAAGGATACAAATCACTGATGAAAAGTAAAGATCAACACAGCTGCCATGCACTATTATGATACTAAATGTAGTTTGGGCTTATCTCAGTGATAACAAATGACATAGACACAAACATTTAACTACTTTAAATATTCAAAAAATATGCTGTTATATCACCTGATGTGACTAGAGCTCTAAGAAGGAACAATTCTCTGTGATCCCATGACCCTGTATTTAACTTCTTAATCATTGCACATTACATTTATTATTTTGTATCATCAGGTTTGGTACATAGTGGAAAATGTCCTTCTGTCTAAAAAGTAGAAGTCAGACATGTATCTGATGTTTTCATTCTTGTTAAGACCTAAGCCAATTTAGCACTTCTTAAACATTGCCGTACTCTCAATGGACAGTTAATAAAAGTATAAGAACCAGAGATATGTTGTCTTTATTCCACACATTCTTCTTTCTTCTCAAAATTTAGCGCTTACATTACCCACAATGCAACTCAATTACTGACAGTTGGGTCGGAGATTCAGGTGTGTTATGCTAGTAGCGGCTAATGTAGGCTCTTGCTGCTAGCCTCAAGCAGAGACGAGAAACAGGCTATGGAGGTCTGGTAAGCTCACTTCTTTCTAACTCTACACTCCACAAAAGGCTTTATACAACTTCTACGTAGTACTACGTGTCCAATTCGTAAAGTTCCCCTTTAATGAATAAATTAAAAAAACTCCGCTAACATAAAATATTAAATAATATAACCGAAAGGGGTTATCCTGCACAATGAATACTAACTTACTTCTGTGCTTTTACTTAAACCTACATTAACTAATTTTATTTGGCCACCTGGGGGCAGCAGAAACAAGCTGTAAACACAACACTGACATATTAGCAACTTTTTAAATGTATATGGCGAATGTAAAAAAATATTGATTATAGCAACTTTAAGTACAATTTTGAATGCAGGACTTGTAACTAACTTTTTTACATTTTTAAGCTAGTGAAAGATCAGAGTACTTCTTCCACCACTGAATTACAGTATTTCTTGTTTTCAAGTTTTAAGTATTTACAAAATATGAAAACGACAGACTTAGTCTTATTATTATGATGTCTGGCCAAAATGCAATTTTACAAAATTCGTGTTAATAACTGATTCATGCATTTTTCTCTCCTACAGTCACATTTGTTCAAGGACTTTCTGTAGGGTACAGCTAGTGCCTTATTCATTTTGAACGAAATAACGAGCTACAGTCTACCTGTTTGGATAAAAAACGACATATAGTAATATAAGTTTGTTTGACTGCTTTTGTCATCATCGCCTTCAGGACACACAAGCATCATAAATACTCCATACATCCTCTCATACAATTCTGGCTTTCGGTGTGCGCTGTTTGTCACTCTTTGGCATTGATAAAAAAAGATTGGTCTCTGGAGAATGTGTTGTTCCTGTCATAAAGGGAAGGCCATGTCCACATTATTATTTTTCTCATTGTGGCAGCAGTGTGGGGCTTTTCAGAGCACTTTAATCTGCTCTCCAGCCGGACACGTGGGACTTGGCCTTGCCCCCTCGTCACCCCCAGCATACTTGTGGTGGTAAATATCAGATGGGGCCTCTGCTGCCGCACAGGAACGATACAATCAGCATTCAGAACAATACCTGACATAATAGGTGTTTTTCAACTGGTGGTTATGGCCAGAAAGTGAATTGAAGGACTGATACTCAGACAAAATATAAAAATCCCCAAAAATGTTGTAATTTTTAAAATGATATTAAAATTCTTTATATCCCTAATAGATACTAGAATGTAAATCTACTGTATCTGCAGGTTTGGGGTTTGTGAACGTCTGTCAGACATGTATGTTTGGGAGGTCAAGTTTTTTCTTTTTCTTCTGACCTCTCAGTTATAGCAATACATTTTCCTTTTCTACTTTTGAATCTTCTTACTTTAACCTGCATACATTTCCTGGACCCCAAAGTGGTCCTGTTTTTATGAATATCACATAACCTTCTTTATAACCAATCATATCATATCACCAAACTGCACATGATATGGCCTTGGTTTAAATTGTTCGCTAATAAGCCATCACTATTCATGTTTCATTTGCCTTTTGACAATTCAAATTAACAGTTTGAATAGTTTTAAATAGTTTGCAAATGACTTGCATGCTAATCACACATGATAATAATTATAGTTGAGTCTATGAAATGTCAAATTTTTTTGAAAAATGCTCTTCACAATTTCCCAGAGCCCAAAGTCACGTCTTCAAATTCCTTCTTTTGTCCAACCAACAGTCCAAAACCCAAAGTCTCTTTATGTACTTTCAGAAATGACAAATCCTCACATGTAAGAAGCTGGAACCAACAAATGTTTGACATTTTTGCTTGAAGAATAACTAAAACGATGAATAGATTATTAAAATAAATAAATGAATTGACTAATCTCTGCACCTGTATTGCAGAGCTGAAGAAATCAATTATTTGATTTATTGTGTGCATAATATTTTTAGTATAATTACTTGAATGTGAGAATTTGCAGTTTTTTTTATGTTATTGTAAATTGAATATTTTTGGGAGTTGGAAAGTTGGTTGGACAAAAGTACTTTGGAAATTTTACTTTAGTCTCTGGAAAGGCATTTTTCACAATTCTTTGAGATTTTATAAACCAAAGTACCAACCAATGAGTAAAAAAAAAACTTGATTGATCGATAACAGAAAAAAATCATTATTTGCAGCCGTACTGTATTGCATGTAATCTGATCTCCAAAATATACAAATATGTGCATAAAGAGAAGTAACAACAACATTCTAAGATCAAAAAGCTACAACAGCACTACAAATGCAGCTGAATAATAGTTTTTCTTTCATACTGACTGACACCTATTGTTATTCCTATTTGAGAACCGTTTTGTTATTAATCAGTCAGGTCATGTGGTGAGTGCTGTCACTGCTGAAATAGCTTTAATATGGACTACCCCTCTGGGACAAACTTGGTCATTAACTGTAATGCCATTTTCTGCTGCAGAAACCTTCTGCCCTCCCTTCTCACCCCCTTCATTGATTCCAAAATCAAGAGGCAAATGACTCCCAAGACATTTAAGCCCACTCTGTTCCCCTCCTTGGGAACCAAAGGGGCTGGATCAAGTCTTTTGTCTGAACTCTGGCCTGCTATTCCTCTGCACATAATCTCAGTCTGCCTGAGGACACGAGACTCACTTCACCTAGGCTGACTGTCTTAAACAATTTGCACCTTGTTAAGAACACGTGGGCACATCATTTATGGGGGTAAGGAGGGAGGGCTGAAGGGCATTGAGAGAGAAAAGCAAAAAAGCCTGTGATGAAGACGAGGGGAGGACAGGTCAAATGGCAAGCTACATCTTTAACATAGCTGCTATTGATTTTAGATTCTCCCCACGGGACAGACAAAATGTCAGATGCACAGTATGAGTAGTTAGCACCTCTTTCTGCATCTGTGTGTGTGGGGATGTTGGTGGTAAGCAACAGACTGAATGCATCTGGTGCACACACAATACACATGATTTTATATCTAATGGAATCTATAGGAAGCTGACAGCAGGCATATACAGTTTGTGCTGCTCCTCAGATGACGTTATTCCATTGGGAGGAGTTGAGGCGCGATGTTTTTGGCTTGAAAGAAATGATGCATTTAAAGTCAAAATGAAATTAAAATACATTTTTGCTTAGAAATCAGCATTTATAACACATTTTGGAGACTGCCCTCACCAAAACTATGTCTGTATAGGCCCTTTCTGTAGGGCTGTAGTAAATATGACGGGAAAAAAGGCGGAAGTCCGTTAAGGTAGTATAAAGAGTTACAAAGTTTGCAAGGGGGAAGGTCGGGGTGGGTCACCCAGGAGACCACTGTTTGTGTCCCGTATGACACCAAAAATCAACCATGTCATGTCATGTAACTTACTAAACTTAGCTTACTATCATATATCTTTTAACCCAAACCATGATCTTTTCCTAAATCTAACCAAATGGTTTTGGTGCCTAAACCTAACCAAACTGCTTGACAATGTTAACCACGTGTTTATTACTGTTATTTAATTTGTGTTTGACCTGCATACTTACTTAGTCAAAACTGTAATAACCTTAAAAAGAAATGTCTGCCCCCTGCATTAGTGTAATTACCAGTAGGCGTTAACCAGCTGGACATTTGTCAGACTTTGCAACAACTGGTCACATGGAAGAGTCACATGCTAGCTAAACAAACACTGCATTAAGTGTGCAGGAGCTAGGCTAGCTAGCTTCCGCTTTCCGATTGGGAGCTAGGTAGCCTAGCTTGCTACGTCCCATAGCCAGTAGTTTACAGTGCTTATCAGCTGTCAGTCAATCCTAAAGCAATTGTATCCTTTTTTAAAACATGTAAGAAAATGCTCAATAGACTTCAAAACCAGACAGACTTGTGGATACAATGCATCCCAGACCACCACAGGAAGTGGTTTTAGAGAGCTTCTTTGGTGCAACTGTACAGACTCTTCTTGCACAATTGGATAGATGTCATGTTAATACCAGGTGTAAACATGGTATACATGTGTTGTGCCATGCATACTTTTAATGGTTTAGGAAAGGCCACATCACATTAGTATTTCCTATAAAGAAGCAATGCAATCTCTCAACAGAAAGCACCAATACTGCACTTGTTCTTGAATATATGAACCCAGATCTCTGTGGCTATCGCAATTCATTGGATTTTAATCAAGCTGCCTTTTGGACAAATTAAACCTGATTGAAGCAGTGTGAAAGTAGTTCATTGTAATGCCATTTTGAGCCAAAGACGAAAAAGCATGTTGAGATGCTTACCTTTCATTAACTACCAATTCACTATTGTATATTGAAGAGGTCAGAGAGAAATGCCTGTACAAGCACCAACAATATATAGGTGTAGTAAATAAAGCATGAAAACCCTCTCTGGAATAAAAGATACCACTAATGTCTGTTGAAGTAAGCAATAAGGCATTGAAAATAATCCATTTAAGAGAAAAAATATTACCATTTGAAATGGACTCAGCTGTTGTCTGTTAATTAGATGTCCTTGAGAGATATGGGTTGCCTTCAAAAGCAACAATAGATCTTTTCATCATTTTTGTATGGCTTTGCAATTTAGGCCTTCCCTTCCAGACTGTTCAAGGCAACCACTAGCCCGTCTTTGGACCGTGCTTTTTCTTTTTTCTTCATTATCATTATATATCATTTAGAGTCACTGTTATCCTTATCTAGATATTTCAATTACATGGCTTCTTTGCCACAATGTCATTTATTGAATCACTGCTTTGCACACTATTATTGGGCCACTCTGTGTGAATAAGTAATGGTTTGCAGACCACAAAAGCCACCACTCGTGTGTCTGTACAGTATGTGGAGATGTTGCCTTATTGTGGATTCTTTCTGTGGTTATCGATAAGGTGTAACATAAATATTATTTCAATGATAATAATGTATCTCAAGGATTACACTTTTAAGTGAATGTATTATCAGCAAAATATACGAATTACAAGTTATATTATAGTATAGTATTGATTTATTATTACTGATGCATTAAAATGTTGGCAGCATTTTAATGATGTATCTCCAAAAGCTCAATGTCATCCTGGTTCATATCAGGTTGTAAATGTAAGACTAAATAAATGTGTCTACTTCAGCATACAGTCCACATGTACAAATGCGCCTTCTGAAAAACACGAAACAATAAAGCTGGCCATCACCTCTTCATTCTTGACTTGTTGCTTCTCTTGGTGGCTACTGTTAGCATACTTGGCTCTGTGTTTGGTGTCAAGTGACGCTGTAATTTGTATTCCTTTGGCACTGCCACTGCCTCGTTCCGAGACATACCGGCTTTTCTGTGTATTCACTTTTCCATTTATAAATCCTCATTAAATTGCCTCCCCTCTTCGTCAACTTTTCTTTTCTTAGACATTTTGCTAGGCTTCTACTATTAATGTTACTAGCTACAACAACTCTGCTAGAGTGCCACTGCTGAAAACGGCTATATATGATATTGAGACACTATCTAGCGTATACTGACATCTCGCGTCTCGTTTATGGACACCATACTTCTGTAACAGCACCAAGTAGTATTGCACAAATTATATTATTTGCAAGATCTGACGGGCCACATATAATGAGGCCCAGGGACCTTGAGTTTGACACGTGTTGCAGCTGGTCAGAAAGCTCATTTCAAGGAAGTATAAGGAAGTACAAGGAAGTATAAAGCAGCATACAACAAAAGTACCTCATAACTTATGAGTACAGTTCCTGACTAATTGTGTCACCACTGGCGACAGATCCTTAGTTACGCCCATATTTTTTATATTTACAAAAAAAACCCCAGAAGATTACTGTTTGTTAGACTGGATGACACTTTATTTTGAAATGTATTTTGTGTCTTTGATCATTTTGTATTTTGTCCTATTAGTTGCTACAATCTAAAAATTATGAGAAACAAGCTCGGAATGACATCAATTGTGAGTCACCGGACACAATTGTGCTCTCTGCAGTGACATCTTTATTTATGCCAAAATACCCATAAATATTGTGATTCCACACAATTGCACATTTTCAGGGATAAATAAATGTTTAGTTGGGTGCATCAAAAACCAACTAAGTCTATGTTTAAGGAGTGTGTGTGGGGGGTGGCTTGACGCAGCAGTCTGGTGTGCATAAGAGGTTTCCCCTCCCTGAATCAGTAGTGCACAGAGCAGGTTAACAGTCCTGCGCCCAGGGAGATGAAAAAGCATAAATTAAAGCGCTCCCTCAAGGAGAAGAGGGGGTGCTGGGTTACCAAGGCATTATCAGCGCCGGGTGAGAAGCACACAGAGCTCAGTTTCATCCTCAAGTTCTTTGTTAACACAAAGGGGGTCACCTCCATATGAAAGGAAATATAATAACACAGAGACCCTCACACAATGGCGGACTGCTGACAAATTCTCACCTAATTCAGCCCTCATCTTCGCCCATTCTAAACTTGGGCTCTTTCAGGGAGAAGCATCAAGGCTATGGAGATACCGTGCAAAAAAGACTATGTGGAATACAATATGTTTGCTGATGAAAAAAATACAGCGCGGAAAATAAAACAAGCATGCACATGCTCACTTGAGAAATGTTTTAATTATATACAAAAGAATGTAGCTAATAAAGGAGGGAATTAAGGCAAATGCTCTGAGCGATTGCGGGAATTTGGCCAAAAGGAAATGAGTTGCCTCACAACCTCTCTATCCCTCTCTCTCTTTCTCTCTCTCTCCCTCTCTCTTTCTCCCTCTCTCTCCCCGCCATTAAAAAGCCTGCAACTTCAAGCAGTTTTTTAATCAGCTAAAAAACATATGTGGCTTTGCAGCTAAGACAGCTTGCCCAGGCGCTGATAAATGCCTATCACTAATTTGCATACGGTAGAAGCTACCCTTTAATCAGAACCTCTAATCCCTGACGGTATTAATGATTTTTTTTCCTCCTCGTATAGTATCATGTTTGCTAATTCCAAAGTGATCAGCTTCTTGTATGCGTCTCTTTTTTTGTGCTGGCATAATGGCCGAGTTGAGAACTTCTGTTATCCTACTTTGGCACATAATTAGGACTACAAAGGGGGACAAATCGCGCTGAATGGGACTCACAAAGAGCAGCTCCTTTTTTCAGCCCCTTCTTTTCTGCTGAGCTCTCGTTAACAGTTGTGTCACTTCACATATAGCCACAGAAATGGGGAGAATTTGATGCCAAATCTTGAGTACATGACAGCGCTTAAGAGTTCTGCCCAGGCACAGAGAAAAATATCAAAATTTACCATGTAATTAGAATGTCTATCACCCCTCGGCTGGTTAAGAGGTTGCATTTTCTCCTTAAAGTGGCACTCTAGGCTATAAAACATTCCTCTTAATTTCCTCACTAAGCACCTTGCAGAGTACTTGTATTTGACCTTATTTTCTGTTTTCATAGAAATAAAATCCGCTCTCACTTTACCGGATTAAAGAAACAAGACCAAAGTTTGTGATAAGTTGAACACTAGAGTGATGAGGATCATTGCAATTTTAATAGCATAAGGGTAAGTATAATATTCCTGAAAAAAGAAATCAAAAGGGGTATTGCCTGTAGTTTTGGGTCATAATACTGTTTGTGTAAGAGGTGGATCAAAAATGAAAGGGAAAAAGAAACAGAATGTCAACTAGGTACACACGACAGCTGATTTATACAATTCATTTGGGCCATTACTTTTCATTAAAGATCAAATGAAATGGGTACTTACTTACTAAGAGGCCTTTGGGGAGCTGAATTGCAGAGAAGAAAGAAGATTAAACTTTACATTCAGCCCCAAATTTAATTCAGAAGTAATCAATCGCATAATGGGCCAGCAACTGTAGCCGGGGTGATTGAAATGAAATTACCATATTTTTAATCTTAATTTTCCACACTGTTTATCTGACACTGTCAATATAAAATACAAACAGATAATGAAATAGCATTATATTGACACTACAATCATCTCTCGAGCAGCCCTCTGTGATTAAACCGCTGGAATGTTTGATTACATTTTGTTGGCTGACATTACAAATGACACGGATGCTTCGCCGAGACTTGCTGCCGGCTGGAAAATGAGCCTATCCATCAAGGACTCCTGGCAGCTTCTCCCTTCCAGTCGATGGCTACTGCCAACGGTCTGGGCACCCTTCTGTCAAGCCGTTTAGCACCCTAGAAGAGGGGAGGGTGTGTGTGTGTGTGTGTGTGTGTGTGTGTGTGTGAAGGAGGTTGAAAAAGATGGGGGGGAACAAGGGGGTGAGACGAGTGATTCACGGCTCCCTTGCTCTGCTAATGATACAAAAGCAAAGGAGTCACAGAGTGGGAGAGAGAAAAATGTCCCAGGCAACATATCGCCCATGCAGGTGTCTCTTGGCGTACCATAAAGGGACCATAAAGCCCTCACAATGCAAGGCCCACAGTCTGCAAATCAACAGCTCAGCTGCTGCCCTGGATTAGGACTGCGCTCCAGCCATCAAGACCTGTCCACCGCTACACCTAACGCCATGACTAGCCTAATTACTTTTTAAGGGGCTCATCAATTTGCTCTCTGGAAATTTGGAGAGCACTTTAACAGCAACAGGGACAATGAATTTCATAAAATACACACATGGGTTAATCAGTTTTTATTCTGAATAAGTTTATTTAGCAACTTTCACGCTCAGGTTTGAAGTGACCTAATGCTCCTTTATTAAATTATTGTCATTGTGATGCTCTTATTCATGTTCATATTTTAAGTCTTCTTCACAAACACATTGACAATGTCTCATAATTATTTAGCATTTACATACCTTCCATATGTATATTTATATAATGAAATAGATTTATTAGGCTGTGGCACGGCTCTCTGCCAAATTACTAATAGTTGTGGCAGTTTTAATCGCTGAACTGACCTGGAGAATATTCTCAAATGCATGACACAAAGATCCTGTGGGGGGCAAAATGAACATCGGCACATTATCAGTGCAACAATTCACTATATTGGATTAAAAAACAGAATATGGATGCAATCATGCATGCAACACATGGCTATGTGCTAAAATAAATTTAACCCATGCATGGATGTTGACAATCACAACACTCATGTTTAATTTTCTAAAGATTAATGGAATGCATCAATAGCAGGGGAGAGAGATTTACTGCACTTTAACTTACTTTATTTATTTAAGGGCAGGACACATTCATTAACATCAATACGGTGCAATAGTGTCAGATTAAACCAAAAAATGCAAATTTTCATCTTCAGACACGGGTTGATTTTACAAATTAAAACTAACGTATCCCCCTATCTGATTAATTTCACATTTAAGCAGGTTTGTCGATTCCAAAACAAAAGGAACGAACTACAACTACATGCACATGCAAAATAACTTGATTGAAGCTCTGGGTTCAGGAATAATTATATCAAATGCGTTGAATCCATCAAATCACAATTATTTAAAATAAAGAGAAGTTAATGTTTTCCTTAAATGCGGATCATTAACTCTGTCTATTTCATCCGCGGTCATCAAACCAGAAAGGAACACTGCAGATGCTACATTTCAAACATGGACATTGTGGAAAAAAGAGATTGTCAAGAGATTGTCAGTTGTACCTGAAGCTCATCTTATTCAAATATGGCTGAACTTTAGCTTCCAAATGACAATTTCCAATTCCAATTAGTATATCTTCTGGATTGAAGACATACTGTGGAAACACTAATTTATCCAATCACCTGTTGAGGTGACAAAGCATTTTCACCGGCGCTGAAGTGGCAACCTCGGGTGGTGTTCTGCCCCCCGCTAGAGTTAGTGGAAGTGTAGTGGAAGCCTTTGAAACGTCTGTTACATAATTCATTTACACTTATGTAAGTCCTTACAGTGTTGTCAGAAATGCTGGATTGACACAGAAGCCGCCGGTTCTTCAATGACAAGCTATTCTTATTACAATATGACAAAATTTATAAGGAGACGGGGAAAAACAAGGCAGAGCGGTGGCTGTACAGCTATCGCACCTGATGGATGGAGGAGCTGCTTGACAGAGGGGTATGTTACCATGGCCGCACTCTTCTTTTCGAAAGAATGGACCTTGAGCCTTAAACAAGGCTCATACCGGGCTAAATATGGGAGTCTGTCACTGCTACTGCTACTAATGCTACTTCTGCCACTGCCATTACTGCTGTGAGCGGGAAATATGAGGTCAACACTGCTTGAAATAATCTGGGAAATGATTTCATGTTTCATAAAGTTTTCAATTTTCCAAAAATATTCAATATTTAGAATGTAAAAGTTGTCTTAAACACTATTAAGTCTTTGTAATTTGCATAATTTACAGTCTCATAGTATGAAGTAAAACTGTACCAACAATTCCATCAATCTAAACAGCAGTTTGAAAGACATAGTAAATCAAATGAAAGTAAATCCAGCACTGACAGACACACCTTCAAAGTAAGAACGATAAGGGGGGCTTATTTCATTTGCCATCACGGTGTGCTCTTGTTTCACAGAATTCCTGAAGAATAAGCCACAGTGGCAGTGTTTTGGAAGCAAAGGATTGTAGTATTTGTGGGATCAGTAGTATCAGCTGTCCTGAAGGTCACGCTGATAAGACCTAGGATTTCCACCTCAGAATTGCATTGTATGCCGACCTTGAGGCCCCCTGAAGTCGATCAAACCGGCATAACGGCTGCTCCACCACAGGACAGCCAAGTTCAGAGAGATGTGGAATAACGGAGGATCAGTGCTTAGCCCGGGACTTGGTGAGGCAGAGCCTACAGTACCACAACACATCAGAATTATTCAGGTCGGGGGAAAAAAAACCTGACTCACCTTCCATGTAACTTAGTACAATATTCCTGCAGTTATCTCACATACATTCTTTCAGTCATGCATGGCCTCATTGTGGTAACACTTTATTGGAACTGCCCGGATTTGGCATGTATATGTACTATATATACAATCAATAAATGTTATTACATGTTTTAATGTTGTTGTCAGCAAATGTGGATATTATAAAGTGTTTATTAACAGTAACAGTGTTATTAACAATAAAATGCAACACAGTTCTAATAATATAAAATACACTTAAATACAGGTTTTATATTTATATATATATATGAAATATGAAGTTTGTGTTTATTATATTTATCAGTGAAGTATTTATTTATTCATATAGACTTCTATTTCACTCTCCATGACCACTGAGCAAATACCATCTGCTGATGAAGGCCATGAGATGAGACTTAAAGCTCCAGGAGAAATCATAGTAAGTGGACCTTGAGTTAAGAAAGCTACTATTTCCAACGTCAAGAATAGAACCTTCATGCTCAACATATCGTCATGACTTCTGAACACAATCATTGACAGTTTTCTCTGTGGATGATTTGTATTTGTGTATAAACTGCTGCTAAATTCACGTGTTTGTTCATATGTCATTACAAATGATTATAGCTATAGTGTAATGTGTTATCACTTTGTACAAGTTACAGATGCTTCATAGAAGTTATTTTGATAAAATCCATTAATAAACACTCATGTCTGCTTACTAATCACTTATATACTGCATTTAAATGCTAAAAAGGGAAGTTAAAGTACAGTGTCTCTTTACCTAAGTCATTTAATGAAGCATCTCAATGCCCTCTATTTAGTGCACACAATCACTACTCAGAACTACATTCATTACTGGCATATAACCCAATACATGATGTGCAACCTATAATTATAAGCACAGTTATAGTTACTGCAGACTACTATGTGACTACACATGACATATATATATATATAAATTCTATTGGTGATTATTACAATTTCTTTCATTCTATTACATTTTAGTATTTTGTGTAGTATTCTATTATTTGCTTGTTTTATCTCTTATGCTTATCTGGTTGTTTTAGTGTGCATTATGCTCTAATGGCCATTTTAACTTCCTACGTTGTGTTAGTCGCTTGTAAAGCACTTTGAATTGCATTTGATTTGTTTGAAAGGTTCTATATAAATACACTGATTATGAGCTGGAGGTGGTGCATTAAAAAGCAACTATTCCCTTGGCCTTAACAATATCTGTTTCAAGATCTACTCTGCATAGAAATAGTTAAATGAAAAAAGACTTTATGTTAAAGAATATAAGGAATGTTAATCAGATCACCTTATCCTTTAAATGGGATCACTTAAATGGGACATTATAATCTGTGGTCATGGTCCCAGTCATTCCCAATAAACATTTGCTGATTCTTATCATTTTGTACTATGATAAGGAGTGATGTAGCCCATAAGCTCCCCTCCACCTCCTACAATATCACATCTGTTCTCCATTATTAATCATCTTTTCTTTCACACGTTGCTGAATAAACTAGTGCCCTCTCTTTTGCTGTCATGGCAATTTAGGAAAGATTAACAGAACTCTTAATACAAGAAGTACAAGTAGATGACAGTTAATCAGGGGTCTCAAATATATAATAAAATGTAAAACATATAATAGTTCATTTACAAATGTGTAATTCAGTAATAGTAGGTGTTTGATTGACAGGAAAATATGACTTCCCTAATCCCAAGCTAGTGCTGGGATTTGCTGCCAACTGTTAAATATTGGATGTAGAAGATCCATTACACCATCAAAAATAAATGATTCTGTTGGAAACACAAGTACAGTTTACACATAACTGAACAATACATTTGTGAGGATGCAACAGCCAGTCAAACTAATGAGCATCCCCTTATTAGCACTACTAGTGCTAGCTGTTAGCTACTAACATTGTGCTGATCACTTTTATAACCATTGCAAATTACATTTCTTATAATGAAACAAAGTTAGGTTAGACTGAAACTGGCTGAATAAGGTGTAAATGTTACACAATTACAGAATTAGGGCTGGGAGATATGGCCAAAAAATAAATTCAAGGCTGTCTTTGTTATGCACATTCAAAAAATGCTCGTTATCCCGAAACAACTATGGTCTGGCAGTACCAGATGCTCCAAGTACAGACACCTGCAGTCACGGCAGTCCCATAAACTACAGTGGGTGTGCATATAGTGCAATTAATCACTTTACAGTGTAAAGGACTGTTGTGACTCAACACCAAAAATGTAGCTGGCTATCATCGATTACTTTTAGTCTAAAAATCACTGGTCGATTTAAGTTGCCCAGCTCTAAAAGCGTTTGAAACATGTTACTGTACATTGTCCAGGGAAGACCCCGGCCTCTGGCTCAAATATCAGACCCTGATGCACAATAAAGTGAAAGATTCACTTGGAGGGGAAAAAAAGGCAATATTGACTTGGAGGAGTCTAAGCGTGGAGCTATGACTGTTATACCAGGAGGGAATAGGGACATTTAGATCGAGAGATAGTGCACAAAGAGCATTTGATATACAGTATCTTTAAAGATGAGATCTAGAGTCACATAAAACAACAGAATTGGTGGACACAAAATGCATAAAGGCATCCTTTTTATGTAAAAAGAAAATACCTTTATTGTATTGGCATGCCCAAGAATAAAGAATTCAAACCAAATACCAAAAAAACTAAACACAAAAATGAATGATGATTGACAAGAAAAACTAACATCTAGTATAAACATACAAGCATTTTTAAAAGGCACGGTTTACCTTAAAAAACAGGGATAATACAGGGGAATCCCACTTTATGCAAGGCAAAAACAGCCAAAAAGCATGGTACAGTAACCGGTATTGATTGGACTTCTGATGTTCAGACACTGTGAAATTGTGTTTTATAGTCACCTTTACCTGGAAATTTCTCTTCAAAGCAAGACACAGGAGCACGTGTTGACTGTGAGGGTATATTTAACAGTTGTTTGCTGTGTTCATGCGTTAAACACCAGTTTTTCTTCTCTCACAAAACTTTAGGGCTCAATGGCTAATGTGTGGCATACCAGCCCACTATCCCTATCCCTATCTTGGTTGACAAATGCAGACCACAGAACTACATTGTCTGCTTTCAAAAATGATCCATATAAACATCCTCTGATCTGCCCCTCAGATAGTAAATGTCCAAATATAAATGACTGGGTTGACGTTAGAGAAAGATCGGGGTCATGGTTGGGGAAAAAAGCAACTTAACTGTTAATATGAGACAGGACACAATCTCGGCCACTGGTGTCCATATCACACACTTTGTATTCTCAACCATCCAGCCCTACTTTCCAGCATCTTTAGAGCTTTACTGACAATAAAACAGTGTCACACTACTTCAGCCTTTGCTGCTGAGACAGTCACTATTTGAACGATTGCAAAAGATCACTTGAGAGGAACATTTTGTGCAGCAATTGGGCACTGTCACGGTCTGAAATTAACTCTTTTCACTGCCTGCCACTGTGGCAAGGTCATTTTTTTGTCTGCCACTTTTGGAACTGCACTAAATAAAGGAATAACATTTAGATCATTTAGACATAATTTAACCTAAATAATTTTTCATTCAATGTTTGATGTATTTACACAAAAAACATTAGATACATATTTGCATGCACAAAGGACTTTCAGTGTGTCAGTACACAACCCCGGTACAATAACTAACAACCAGGTATTTCAAAGGTAGCGACAGATGACAAGAAACACAAAGCACACAAGAATTTGAAGTTCACCAGAGTGTATTATACAGCCAGTGCTCACTACAAAACCCACAGTTCAACCACCAATGAATGAGTCCTTAACTCAACAAAATCCTCCTTTTTGGGATCCCAGCAAGCAAACAAAATATACTCAGTTTGAGTTTAAGTACAAAAGTTGGCGAATGAAAATGTAACCATCTAACAGACAAGCTTAGGGAATTCTCCATCATCACCAGAGTTATCTCTCGTAGTCCGGCCAGTGTGCTGCTGGCAAGCTAACCGTCTGTCACGCAGTGAGTAGATGTGCGCCATTTTGGTTTGAAATGCTGGCCGAGATATTCACTGAGGTGACTGGTCAGTATGTGTGTGTGTTGCGTGCGTACGATTGCCACAATACGCTAACCTTACTAAATGTACCTTTCTGGTGCGCATTTTTACCTGTCCTTCAATGTGGTGGATGAATTTTACTGCCAACAATTTACTCGCATTAGGCGGCTGGCAGGTGATAATTGATAATTCCAGACCCTGATTATTTCAGTTTTGCATTCAGAGGCTTCATTTGTGGACACTAAAACTCTGCTGGGTGTCCTTGGAGTTCAGGTTGGACAGATACAACTACTGTTTCACTCAAAGTTGAACATATTCCATTTGGAGTAACCTGTATGAACAGTTGGAATTTTAAACTCTTGGGTACTTGTCCTTGATGGTTATCGCTTATTATCAAATGATTACATTTGATTTCTGTTTTTAATCAGATGTTTTGTGTAACTATTGGCCTACACTTTATCTATATCGCAAAAGGAGCCTTGATCTCTAATACAAAAGTGATATTCACTAATGGTTATCAGGCAATAACATGACACCTCAGAGAAAGGCCAAGTTGTAGCACTGTGAGTGTACTCACAGTAATGCCTCAACAACATAAAATGCTCAATTTCTTTCAATCCTCTTGTAAAGCTCATCCTCTGCAAGCTCCTCACACTCTGAAACCTTGTCTGGCCTATGTAACCTGTTGATGCCATGCTGCTTTTATCCTTTGCAGCCTCTAAAACACCTTCAAATTCTGTTATTTCATAATCATTTGGAACTTGTTGACTCTGACCCTCCTCCTCTGCATCCTCTTGATGATGTGCTACATGCTGTCCTCTGTCTCCTCAACTCTTGGAATGTCTTCGCTCTCTGAAAGATCTTTAACCTTTGCAAATTCCTCTTGTTCTGAGACCTCTTCCTACCCTCCCAGTCCAACCTCGCCAAAGTCTGTTTGTCTTGGCAATTTTTGCAGCACTTCTTTACTTTTACATTATATTTATTTCAAGTATGGCTGCTTAAAAACATAATTTACCAAGTGTGTAACGTACCACAGCCAGCTGAAGCACTGAATGCCCCAAATAGAGCTACATATGTGGAAGTGAAATATGGGAAGAATAAATAAAAGGCAATGGTGCTAAATGGAGATAGACTTGTTTTTGTTGTTTCATTCAGCTGACAGCAGATGAATTTACACCAGCCTTGAACAATATTACAGTTAAATTTGGTATCACAGAAATATTGAATTGGTAGAGAACAATGTTAAGCAAAAATCAATTACAATTTTTTTCAGCATTAACAGCTTTGGCACAGTAAGAATCTGACAAGCAAGACTTCATTCAATGGTGACGTCACTACAAAACCTCAACCCACTCCAATGACAAAGATTTTGTGGACTAAGAATGGTTTTTATTTCACTTTTTATTTTCATGAAGTGTTAACTGTTTGAAAGAAATATCTTTAAAGACATACCTCCAGAAGACATCCCCTGAATCCTGCCTTTGTGTTTCTTTTCATACAAATTCGCTTCATCTCAAGGACCAAATATTTTATCAGGAGCTTGTGAATAGCCGTTGTCCGAGTCTCACTTAACTGTTCAAACTGTACATCTGGGAAGAGCTGAACAAAGAGACAAGGTAACACAGGTCATCCTTTGGTAAAGCTCATATCTTGGGTGTTCAAATGCAAAGTTTTGCTCTTCATGTCAAATTGTCTTTTTAGCCACACTAGTGCCATGGCTTTAGAGACGACAGTGTCTGTCGGTCAGTCCATCATTTCATGTCCAGACTGAAATATCTCAACAACATGGTTAATGTCTGCATTTATTTAGCAGTTTATCAAAAGCTCTTTACAATTTGCATTTCATTTATATGCATTAATTCACGCAGTGCGCTATCATGCATGGTGGTCTTGAAAAGGACATTTCGTCATGTGGACAGGAGAAAGTGGGGACCAATCCACCAACCGACAAAAAGCTCTACCTGCTGATCCACAGCCAACCCGACAACTGTTGGATGGATTGCCATGAAATCTCGTCCAGATATTCATGGTCCCCAGAGGAGGAATCCTACTGACTGGTGATCCTCTAGTCCTTTCTAGAGAAATCGTTTTCACAAATTCAGTTTACTATCTTAACATCTATTTGATGGATTGTCTCATTTCAATGCAGACATTAATGGTTCTCAGATGACGTATCCTAATGACTTTGGTGATCCCCTGACTTTTCCTGTAGCATCACCATGAGGTTGATATTTGTAGTTCTGAGTGAAATGTCTTGAAAACTACTGGATGGATTGCCATGAAATTTAATACAGACATCCATGTACCTCTCAGTATAGTTTTTCATTTAGTAGTGCCATCATCAGTTTAAATACCAGCAAAGCCAATTATATTCCCATCAGACTGCCCTGCATTTTGTGTTGAGTGCTAATTACCAAATACTAGAATGCCAAGATGGTGAACATTATATCCTGTTAAACATCAGCTGGTTGGTATTATTATTGTACATTTAGGTCAAAGCGTTGTTAAACTACTAAGCACATCCTCACAGAGCCTCTAGCATGGTTTTTGACTCTCTGTTATTTATTGCTCGACATGGACAAAAAGTCATATGTGAGCTCCAGCCATTCTGTCAGGATTTCAGCGATAGAAAAAAAAACATTTGAAAGTCCCCATGACAAGCTAGCTGAGGGACAGTGGTCACTTAGGAATCACGCCACCTGTTGGAGGACAATGAGTCTTTCACATAAAGTGAGACAGACATCCCCTTACTCCCCCTTCATTTTGTCAAGGCGTAACCTTTTCCCCCTTCAAAATGCAGCAACTCTTTCCAATTGAGTTGTTGTTGCTGCCATTGCTATTGGCTTTCAATAAGGCATGGGGTTATCAAAGAGTGAAGGAGAAATTGCCTTGGCTCTGCCATAGCCCTGATTGCACTATCAGAGCCGTCAGGGAGGCTCTTTATAAAGGGAGGGCACGAGGGAGAGCGAGGTGGCGGCTGGCGTTGCCCCCCTGATAAATCAGCGCGTGCTGGCAGCCACTGCTTAGTGCAGCCAGGCAGCACCAGAGTGCCGCAGTTCAGGGTCGGTACTTGGCAAGCCCCCCTCTCAAACAGGGCTGTCTGCACCCGACCGCAGACCTCGCTGCTCCCCAGGCTGATTCTCCACCACTGCCCTTGTCAAGGTTTGTTTGTTTATCCCTGATCCCCCTCTACCCTCACCATGCCATATTGTTTCCCACCATGCCAAATTATTCTCCCCCCCCTTTCTAACTTATTCTGCACATTTCCCAACTTCATTTATTAAATTAGAAAACTGTGGTGTTATTTGAATTTGAAACAGGCTTCCATTTTTGTTGGTAATTCATTGTTTTCTCTTTTTTCGGTTCATGCAGCTGTTTATAGAACCAGACAAGTTAATGTCTTCTGTTTAAAGACTTTCTTTATTCTATGTTGGGGTTTTTAATGCAATTCTCCAAGTGAAAAGTAGGGCCTTCTGCAATGAAATCAATACCTTTTGTAAGTCTTTTTTGAGAGACAAATGGACGTTAATTACAAAGATGTTCAGAAATGTTTCTACTGCTGGCATATTTATGTTCAAGATAATTAAATATGTGTTTAAAGTACATATTTAGAAGGTAATATCTCCTTAAATCTCAAAACATCATACCATCAGGGGAGGAAATTATGCCACCGTTAACATTTCTCATAAATTTGAACTCTCCATCTCCAATTGGATGCTCAGGTTTATTACCCCTAATAAAAATCTTGATTTGTTGTGCTCTCAAGTGTTTGCTTGATAAGGCTGGAGCACAGTCATCATTTCCAGTGAACTGATAAACCTACATCTCCCTCTCGCTTGTCTTCTATATCCATTTCCATACCATCATCGCAAACAGTGTATCTGATGGTTTGAAATCAAATGAAATTAAAGGATCACAGCACTTTGGGAATGGGAGAAATTATTTAATTGATTTGGCCTCCTCCACTCCAGGTGCAGAGGGTTAATGGAGATGCTCTTTGCTGCAGCTTTGAGATTGCCATAGGTGTTCAATTACATATACTTAAAAAGGCATGGGTGAGGCTGCACATTGCCCCCCGTTCAGTTCAAATCCTGATTAATTTCAGATGTATACTGTCATTTGCTTCACCCTTCTAATTTCTCCCACCACAAGGAATCAGTTTGGAGTTGTACAGGACCTCCTCAACTTTTCTAATTAGATGGACATGAATATAGTGGTACATATCATTAACAGTGTATTGATGTACATGAAGCACTGGGACAGCAGTGGCACCTGGAGACCAACTGATCTATCAAGAAGTCATGTTCTTTAACTTGTGTCAAATTAAAGCATGCAAAAATATGCATGGGATCATCTAACTTGATCATGATCATCTTAATGTATCTGAAATGTAATTTCATTTGTCATTTCATAAGTTGGTTGAGTTTATGCATTAGAGATAAGTTTGAGTGTATACCTGTGGTTTCTTTAAGTTTGAACATTGGTCATATTTGCCTCTGTGAGTTGCTTTATCAGAATCTGAATCAGCTTTCTTGGCCAAGTATGTGCACACATACAATTTTTTTAATTTCTCTTAGAGTACACAGTTCAAAGAACAATTTACAGGGAGATAGAAATAGACAGCTGATAGAAGCTAGGTAAACATAAACATAGAACTAATATGTACAAACAAGTAGGAAAAATGAAAACAATTGCTGAACTCTCTGTCTCTCTCTCTCTCTCTCTCT
>JAVQJD010092688.1:0-16413 GCA_036023655.1 Nannoperca australis
ATATATATATATATATATATAAAGGTTTGTACCATATATATATATATGTGGTACAAAGCTTAATATATGCAGCATTGGATGATATAAGTGGCACAAATGACTGTCATGTCACTCAGGCTGAGAGACACCATGCTGTCAAGTGTTCCTCACTAATGCAAGATGCTCCTCTTCTGCTAGATCAAACAAATAAATCCCATAAGAGATCAGAGGCGTGATTTTTGCAAAAACATTGCACAGAAACCCCTCATGTCTCTGTTCATTATTTAAAATATGAAGGCAGTCTTAATTTGATAGAAAAGCTGCTGCTTTTGCGGCTGGGATCTATATTGAGGTGTTTGCTGACACCTGCTGTCTCAAAGTATGAAGTTATGCTTCTTCTATATATACATATCTATCTATAGATAGATATATATATATATCACACACACCATCTAAAAACTGTAAAATCCTTAAACTACACAAAATGCTGAGACATACATTCTAATCATGCACACACCTAATAGAATAAAAGAAAGACATTGATTAGACTGCTGCACATTTATCTTGAGCATCTTCTTTTTATAAATATTTCAATATTGTTGTCCATCCATAAAACCCTCAAACATAATTTAATTAAAATCTTTATAAAGAGAAGGAACGGAAACAATCAGAGGGCTGCATCGAACATGGCTCACTCATTTGCACCAATCAAAAGGCAAACCTGCACATAAGAAAGCAGGGTATTTAAAATGAGACATAAGGCAAAGAGGCTTAAATGGTAAATGCCTGAGTTTAGAAAAAATATTTTTTTTCCACACGTGTACTCATCTCAAACTCAACCCACGGGGAAATTAAAAACAAAAACAAACCTGCCCCCAAATTCCAGAATATGTCAAAATTAAACCACATGATGGATCTGCATGAACTCCAGCTCAGACTTTCTTTTTCTAACACCGTTTCTATTCAGCAGGTGATAATGGTAGGAGCAACAAGGTAGAATTTCACTCACCTTCAGGATGACTTAGTAAATAGCAGCAAATAAGACTCAACTTAAGGCTTCATCCTGCTTGATGTTGAGACATACAGTAAATGAAACAGAACATTCAGATTGTATCAACCACCTGACCTACTTTCCTGTCAACATACTATCCTTCTTAAATGTGCAATTCAGCATGTAGCTATGGCACCAGTATAACAGTTAAACTCTTAGAATAAACTCTTGGAAACAAAAAAATAAAAGAATAGTTCCAGTGATGCAACTTACAATCATAAGGGGAGCTTTTTGTATCATAGTCGAAATCACCTCTAATGCAACTTGTTCAGTTATGAGCAGGTTACTTTTACTCTGGTACAGCAGTCTTCTTAACTGTCTGACGCAGCAGTCTCCGACGTCTCTTCTTCCATGATGCTGGCTGAGATTGACGGCTCAGAACCAGCATTTTGCAGCTCTGGGGGACTCGTGTCGCTCAGGTTCTCTTTGGAGACTTCAAGGCCTACAAGGTCATCCGCGGTCTCTCTGCTCGGAGATGCGGCAGCGATCAGGTCAATAACGCGCTCTTGCTTGGTCTCCTGGGTGTCTGATTCATCTTCCCTCTCTGGAGATGAAGGTCTTTGGTCAACAGATGAGGTATCTGTAAAACAAAATACAAAATATAAAATAAGAAATGCAGGATGGCACTGAAAGCATGTAATTGCCCGATACAGCGGCACAATTAAATCACCTGGGTGCAGAGGTACTTACCCAAGCTGCACTGATCACCAGAGTCATCTCCATAATTAGCATAGATGGAGCTCTGGCCCATGTCTGACAAGTCCGGAGTCATCGCTTCGGGTATGTTGAAAATATCTGCAATTTACAAATGACAAACGTTTCTTTCATTCTTTGTGAAAACACAGTACGTCGACTTAATCAGACACTGAAAACAAAGGCATGCTTCCTGAATGAGATCCAATTACCCAAGTCTACAGCTGGCTGTGTGGGTGAGGTTACACACAAGTCCTGCGCAGCTCCTTCAATTTCATTCAAATCTATTTCACTGCCGCTAGAGGGGCTACACGCAGCCTCCAAAGGCACCTGAGGACAGAGAACTTGTGTTTCAGACTCGGGGGAGGGACACTCCCAACCAAGAGAACATTTATTAAAAGAAAGATGTGATAACCTGTACCTCGGTGTGGTCACTTGCGGCCAGTTCTTCGTTGCTGCCAGTCCCCGTGGACTGCAGAACATTTCTGTTCCGGGTGTTAGGCGGAGCAGGACGAGTTGGGATTCTGTGCAAGTAGCCATAGCCAATACCACAGCCTAAGCTAAAATTTAAGACAAACAAGACAAGGGCGTTGCATTTATTGTGTCTGTACATATAAAAGGTGACACGATGAGGAAAGGTTGCAGCTGTTTAAAACGTGTACTTTAATTTGAAGACGTGATACCTACCTTCCCTCTCCTCCCCACGCTCCATTTGGAGTCACCACTACCTCTCTGCATTGGTCCATCCGTGTGTTGTACACCAGCAGCTTCAGAGGTTTCCCCTCATTGGCTTCAATCAAAGAAAAGAAATCTTCTGACTGCAAGGGTTACACAAAGAGGAAAGGAATTTAAGATGTTGCACTATATTTTTTTCTAGTTTCTTATATAAATAATAGCTGAAAACAAAAAAAGCTTACATCTTGCAACACCTGGTCAGCTCCCACGATGAAGTCATCGTGAGCTATAAGACCGGCCAGAGCTGCAGGTGAACTGGCTTCCACATCCTGAAAAGGAAGGTTATGACATTTCTTTCATTTACAACCACTGTCTGAATTAAAAGAAAACTTAACTTGACATTGCACTGTTATATGGGAATTCATGTATGAGAATAACACACCAACGTTTGTCCATTTTGTGTTACCAAATTAGGCAGTACCAACCCTACAAGAATTGTAATGGTTAGGACCCCCTAGTAAATATACTAGAAAATACTGAAAGGAAATGCGCTGGCTACCACCTCAAAGTCGCCAATAAACTGTTTTATATCAGGCCAGCACCATATGCGAGTTAAACAAAGAGCTTTAAAGAATAGCCCCTAGTAAGGCTAGACGTAACTTACCAAGACATGCCAAACATTCTCATTGGCTCCTTCAAAGCTGCAGAAGCGCACACTAGCGCCCAGCAGACCCTGACCACCCCACATGTTACTGGGTATCACCTCCAGTTCCCTCACGCGCTGGGTTTTAGAGTTGTACACTTCGAGTTTGACCGCTTTCTCCACATTGGCTTTTAGAAGGTCTTTCAGCAAGTCACTTTCTTTATTCTGGAGGAACAGAGAAAGAAGGACTTTTTCAGCCGTGACAGCGCAGAGACGGCGGACCGGTTTTCATGTAGAAGAACATGAAATGAGATTATAGCAGACTGTGTGGCCACTTTTTCTCCCGAGGCTATAACTCAGGCCTGATGTTTCAACTTCATTGTGGGGAAAGAAAAACTGGCTGTCAAATAGGGATTGAAGTCAAAATACAACACAGAACACTCAATAAAGTGTTAAAAACACCACAATATACACTTAAAATGTCCAAAATGTGTAAATTAGTTAATAAAACAAGGCTAAAACAAAGAAGTTGCTCTTTGTTGTACCATTAAATATAACGTAAAACCCCATAACGTTAACTTGGACCTTCTCTGATTTCAATGGAATTAAATCCAATAGTTTGAAACTAATTTAGTCCTAATCATGTCCTTATATTTCACAATTCCGTTCATAATTGGTACCTAATCATTAATAATGTATTTCTTAATCAATATACTCGTCCAGCATACTCACAAGTCGGGTATTTCCTATGGAGAGAATAAAGTCAAAGAAGGGCTCCAGACCAGCCCTGTGAGCAGGCGAGTCCTCTTGAACCTGAAATGTAAAAAACAAAAAAACACAAACATTGAGATTTAGTTGATTTGACAATAAGGGTGTCGTGTAATAGTCGCTCCCGTGCGTCAACTAAAGATATTGCACTGGCAAGAATTTGGGGGGATCCTCGTTGCGAGATATTGCACAGCTGCTGTTCCCAGCACGGTGAATGTGTTGATATGTAACGTTACAATTTATCCTTGCTGTCAGTTTCTGCAGCCACTACTAAACAACTGCAGTCCGGAACAAAACTAAATAGCTTGGATGGCGGCCAAATGCCACCTCATCATGGGCGGATACCATGAAAACTGACCACGGTTTTACGAGTTACAGAACTTTCAGAATAACCTGACAATTACAAACCAACTATTGCGTTTCCTCCTAGATAAATGCAGCAACAACATAGCATAGTTAGCAAGTCAGTGAGTAACCCAGATTCAAAAAGTGAGCTGTAGGGATGAGCCGAGTAAAGTGCATAACCTTGCACTACGCTACGACGTACCCCGTGGACATGGTATCCACTATTAGTTCCACCGTCCGACAAAAACGAGCTCTGCGGTAGCCCCATTGCCTTCAACGGTCATATAATATTAATACAGACTAAATGTCACTGAGGTAGAGTAATGTTAAAAGTCATTACTGAAAGCTACACAGCTGATTCAAGCTAGCTAGCGCCAACAACAGAGGCAGGTTGACAGCGGACGCTCGAGGGCTAGGCAAAGCTAATAAATAAAGATGGCAGAAAAATCGAGCCTGTGTTGCCGTTGAGATCCGTGATGATACCAAGCAAACTGCGTTCGATTAGCCGTCCTGGAAAAGGGAGTTCTACGCGGTTGCCCGGCAACAGACAACGCTAGCGTAAAATCTCGTTCATTGAAAAAAGGACATTGTCCGTGATACGTTTGGATATTTAATACAAAAGGTTGTACTTACAAATTGAGTTAAGTTAGCTTCCATTTTATAGCTAACTGAAGGTTACAATGAAATGTAGAATCATTGGCCAGCAGGCACGTGTAATCTGATTTAGTTAGTTAGAATTTCCAAGGGAGATAAATTACTATTTTAACATCATTTGAACGCATCTTATCTCCGATAGGCCAATTTCATTGATTTACAAGAATAATAACCCATGTGAGTCTAATACAAAAGAAAGAGTGCATTTAAAGTTAGGCTACATTAAGATACAGTTAACAATGAACATGATAAAAATGTTTTATTTTGGCCAGAAGATCTAGAAAGAGTACCTATATACAGACTGCCTTCTCATCTGGACAGAGATGTGTTCAGGCAGCCCTAAAACACCAGGATAAAGCTTTAATCAACCACCAACCACTTCACCTAAATTATAGATATTTTATAAAATGTATTTGATCTTATAATATGCTAGGCCTACCTAACTGTATTTCATTGTCATTTCATGTAATTAATATTAGTTTATACTAAACTATATAATTACATATGCGTATCTTCCACTGAAATAAGAATATGCATGATTTTCCCAATATTGAATAAAGTAATTTACTGTTAGCAAGCTGTGGCAAATTCCAACTGTTGTTGATCAGTTTCAACACTTATTTGTAGGGAAATCTGTGTTTGATTTCTGTTCTTTACAGATGGTCTATTTGCCTGCATGTGAATGCACCTGCTCTTTTCCCACCATGATAACAAATATTAGCTCCTGTTTTGAAAGTTTCCTAAATTAATAAAAACACAAATACAATGACAATATATATTTATATATACTATACGGTTGCTGACTACCTGTATAGAAATCTCACACTTTTCCAAAGTAAATCCGACATTCCTCAGTACAACGTGACATGATGTTCATTTGATCTGGAAATATCCACATGGATTGCTGATATCGGTAGGTATTTTAGGTTGCCTAATACTTTCTGAAGGTCTTCCAGTCTTAACTTAAACTGATAAAATAGTTAAACGCAAACTGCCACTGGTCCTCCTGGTGCTCCGACATGATTTTGCTTGTGGCTTTTCTGTCCTGCATTGGTAAGTTTTTCAAGAGATATACCAGCTCAATTTATAATCTCTTTTCTTCAGTCCTGTTTAGGATTTTGTGAGCATTTAAACAACGTCAACACTGCACTCTCTCTGTCCGTCTTCATGTGTGCACCAAAGGGCTGATTTGTGCTGAAACACCCTTCAACCACAATGTGCACAATCAGAGGGTCGTAGGAGGCCACAATGCTAAACCCAACACCTGGAGATGGCAGGTAAAACCTATAAGCAATACTTCTTTTCATTAAGTTAATGAATACGGTTCATTTTTTATGTGCTGTGGAATTTTCTTATTTCTTATTGAGTAAATAGTAATCGTCATACTGAATGATTTCTGAAATAACATTAAATCCTCTACCTTAATTGCGTGTGTTTGGTCTCTGTTTTCTCTCAGGCTTCTCTCCAGTATGATTCATACAATGACGGTTTATTCTATCACATTTGTGGAGGCTCTATCATTGACAGAGTCCACATTGTGACCGCAGCTCACTGTATCCTCAGGTTGGATCTCTATCTGGTCTATCTCTATCTCTATTTGGATCATTTTATTTTGATGTCTATCAAACTGAATGCGCTAATGAATGCACAAGCCTGTTCTGCGCTTATTCCTTGTCTGCTGGATAAATGACTGTCAGTAAGCATAGTGTCTTTTTGTTTCTTCTGTTTCTGTCAGTATGGATGCTAGTCTCTACCGCGTGGTGGTGGGTGAGTATAACCTGTATGAGTATGATGGCAGTGAGCAGTTCATCCGTGTGGAAGCGATTGCCGTCCATCCTGGTTGGACTGAAGACCTTGGCGAAGGGTAAAGTTACAGCAAGTCAGACCACTCCTCTTAATTTAGCCCCAATTTAAAAAGAAAAGCTGTTTAAAAACAGCAGTGGACAAAGGGGGTAGTATCGGGGGTGGGGGCATCACATGCATTCACATTTGCAACTTGGAACAATCCTGTATTACCACTTTCCTTCAATTTGGCCCCCAGAGTTGTAGTGCTTTGGAATGAGGTGCATTGCACAAGTAGAACTATTGCATCTCCTCCCCTTCAAGTCAAAACAGTTAAAACTTTGCTTCTTCAAATCTTGGGCTACCATATAATATTTTTTTCTACACCTGATACAGTTTTATTTTTATTTTTTGTCTATTAGAAATGATATTGCTCTCTTGAGACTGGTTAACCCTGTGTATGACAACGGCTATGTGGCTATCGCTGACCTTCCCAGCCCTGGGCAGATGCTGCCTCACGGCTTCACCTGTTATATCACTGGCTGGGGACTTATGGACTGTGAGTCCCACACCCACATATACTCTATGTCCCATGCACACCATTTCTGTACATCTTATTTAAAAAAACGCCTACTCTCCCTCTTCACTCACTCTTTTCACAGATGGAGGGAGTGTCCCTGCCATCCTACAGGTGGCTCCCATCGCTGTGGTGGAGCATTCAGTCTGCTCCCAGCCTAACTGGTGGGGCAGCATTGCTCTGAGGTCCATGGTCTGTGCTGGAGGGGATGGAGTCATATCAGGCTGCCAGGTACAGCAAACATATGTGTGCATCAGCCTAAAACCAGTTTACCTCAACCTCAAACTAGGATGTGCAAATATATATATTTTACCCTATATTTCTTTTCAAAGGTAGCAACTATCCAACATTAAAAGCAAAACTCCATTGGCATTATTTGGAGTCTCATTTCTGGCTCTTAAAAAAATATTTTTTAAATTTCCATAAATTCAAGTCCATGACCATCCAAATGCTCTTTTTTTTATGGATTTCTGTCTGTGATCTTTAAATGACTCCACAGACAAATAGTATTGTCAGTGAACTTATTTACTTTTTACAACTATGCCAGCTATATCAGGAATTATCCCTGCCACTCTGGCTTAGGTAAAACTGTCCAAAAGATTCTGACTAAGAGGTAAAGTCCTGCTTCTCATTGCCCGAACTGGACCCTTTCTTCTTGTGTCTGTTCTTATTGCTACCTTTCTTAGGGCGACTCTGGAGGTCCCCTGAGCTGTTTAACCGACGGAGCCTGGAGAGTCCATGGTGTTGTCAGTTACGGTCCATCTGGCAGGTGCAACCAAGTGTCTAAGCCCACCGTCTTCACCAGAGTCTCTTCCTTCCAAGACTGGATCAATTCAATAAGCTTCCTGTTGCCTCTATGATGTAATTCCGATAACGTCACCCTTTATTTTGTCTGTGTATTTGAGTTTCCTGACTTTTATTAATTTGTATGTTTTTTCCAGGTTATACAAAGTATATAGATGGCACAGAGTTTTGTCCAAGCTGTCGAATGGAACCTGTGAAATAAAATGCATATGCATCATTGTGTGTGACACTGTAGTTCTTAATTTAGCCAAAGGGTGGCAATAGTGGTTGATGTTTACATTAAATACCCCACTGGCTCTTCTCAGGCTTTGATGTTTTTCTTGGCACTCTTGTACTCTCTCACAGTGCCAGGAATCTATTGCTTATTGGATGCATTTTTTATTGATGTACTCTGCTTACAACCAGTTTGCAAATGGGGCCACAGTTAAAGGGTCACAAAAGCAGGAATGGTTACAATCCTCATCCTCTGACCTCCCAAGCTGCAACCCTAGTGAATGGAAAATTCCTTAGGATGTTTTGATGGATGTTTTAAACCAAAGACCAAAGGAACTGGACTTCTTTTAGGCAAAAAAGGCTTAAGTGGCAATGTAGCATGGAGGTAAACCCTTTTAATGTAGCCAGGATCAAAGAAAACCAAACAGAATTCTTTCAACATCTACATAAAGACTTAACAAGAAGCACATTTTCTTAATGGTGGCCAAATGTGAGCTATACGCAGTCACTGGCCCGTCTGGGATTTCTGGCCATATGCTTGTGGTGGTAGTCAGGAGACTACAGCATGACATCATATAAAGTATTTTTCTCCTAACCATGGAGACAAGAAGCCACAGATGAATTCCAGTGGTTTACACACACACACACACACACACACACACACACACAAAAACAACCCAAAAGAATGTCAATGCATCTGATGTAGCAGGAACGGTCTACTGCCTTTCACACTAGATAGGTTTGGTAGGTTTGGAATCCATTTAAATTTAGTTCAGCTAGGAAGCTAAGTCCACATAAAATATGCATCCGATAAATCACAGCAACTGTGTATTTGGCATATTTTCTTATTCTCTACCTCATCTAAACTTCTCAATGGTTTATTATGTACCAAAGTTCACTTAAACAAATCAACATATGACAAACAACAGAGTCCGTATTTTAGAAAATGTTTTTTTATTATTATTTGGAGGGACAGGCTGTCAAAATAGCTTAGATGAAAGAAACTGTTTTTGAACAGCAGGTTAAAGTGTGAATATGTAAAAAATAAAGCAGCTTTGTTTGCTCTGCAGGACCATTCAAGCAGAAATATGTACAACACAAAAGGCAAAAAGTAAGACACGTTCTTTGAAAATAAAATTAAAAAAGCTGTACTGTAATACATTACATTGATAAACACTCACTGTTGCCATTTCTTCATGAGAATTGATGTTTTATACAAGAGAAAAAAAAAAGGTTGCTTGCAAAAATCAGTGCCCTCTTCATGGCATAAGAACATATATCGGATGGTTTTCAAAGTAATCAAAAAGGCAAAAAGCGAATAATACATTTCCAAAACGCACTCAGCACTTTTCAAAGTATACAATTAATCAGAACAAGTTTTAACAAACAGGACCTGCATGCATAATTTCTAAAGGGTCCAGAAAGGCTGTTGAAACAGCTTTAGAAAGGGTGAGATATGTACATCAACTCTCTAGTGTCCTCAGCTGTTCACACAGCTGACAGTAGAATCACCTTTGAAAAGTCATGTTCCATAATTAGCGAGGCAACTCTTACATTTTCAGGGTTTGTGTGTGGAATAAAAATTGTATAATATATGCAGTTTTTATCCACAAAAACCCTTCACATGTTTAATTTATAATGTAATGCAACCCAAGTCACAGACTTCCAAAAAATTCAGAATACAATCAAATTGATCTTTGCAATTTACTTTTTTAGTGGCGTTTTGCTAAGATATCAAACCATAAGACTGCCTATGAAAAATACTTCAGAATGCTAGAGAGCAATAACCTTCATAAGTATACATTTCTCTGTAATTCATATATTACAATGGTTGTCCCAGATTGAAAATTACTAATTTTACTTTAATAAAATATTCAAATTTTCAGTGATTAGAATTCTTTTGTTAACCTACATAAATTAGTTATAAAATATTAGTGTAATTTTCTGTGGTTACATTATAGGCAGCGATACAATAGACCCATAATTTTGTTTCAGTGATTAGGGAGATTCCACAGTTTTCAGTCCCAAAGCTTAAATGGAAGCACTATGCGCAAACCATCGGCAGGCATGGCTCCCCTAATAAGCAGGCACATCCAGTAAACTTCACAACACCCCATTTTATTGCCAAAATGTCTTAAATTAAATAGCTAATGAAATGATGACATAATAAGTTACCAAAGAAATGTTAAATGTATAAGAGAATAGATATTAAATACTTTCTGATGGACTTGTGGTCCCATCTCCCATAAAGGTGATATGGAAACAAGGAAGGAAGATTGCACTTTCAGGTGAATATCAAACCACAGTGCTTCTTGAGTGAAAGTAGGCTTTATCTGAAATAAATAAAATAAAATCATAAAAGGAAATAATTTAAAACAAGAGTAATAAATGATAATACAACTACAGCTTTTTATGGTATGAGCATCATTTCTAGTTACCCAGCTCATAAATAAGAAACTCCATAATTTAGTGTTGAACTGTTGAATCGACCCCATACGACCAAAACAATGCCTATTCATACGTAACTATTTTCACAGATAAAGTGCTGATCGAGGAGCTTTTAGAGGGATTTTTTTTGTACCATATAAGACCTTTGGGAAAGATCTTGAGGAGAAAGAGTCCACTAGCTTCAGGATTCAACACAGGGAGGACCCTACCTACTCAAGTCATCTAGGTGTAAGCCCAAAGGGAGGACACGAACTATGTTGTGATTTGACTCGGGTTTCATATGAAGGCCATCACAGCAATGGTCACCATACATTGCCTCCAAAAGCTAGAAAGCTAGAAAAAATCCCTGAGGTGCACATTCAGCTATGTTGAGATCCCCAACCTGGCCCTAGTTACGGTTGATTCCTGTTAAGCATATGGTTGGTGATCTTGGTTTGGTTAAAAGAGCTTTCTTAGGAATTGAGAGCCATCATTGGTTTCTATGGGCCTGGCCAAATTCATCTCCGTTTTGTATCTTTTCACCTTTAACACTAGCTGCCAACTCACACAGCAATAATCCCAAACTGCTTTGCTAACATTTTGAAGGCAAGTCTGGAATTTGAAAATTTAATAGGCAAGAGGGAAATCACAGCTTCCTCCAAAATCACGTCGACATTGACTTCTTATGTGCATGTTCAGTCCCCTTCCAAACCCCCCTTTATTCTTGCACATTTTCACGTTTAGTCAAACTTTCACAGACTCCATCACAGACAATTTCATGGCTTCCTCCAACAGCTGATTGTCTGTAAATGTGGCAGGGGGTTCTGGGACAGATTCTGAAAGGCCAATCAGTGACTCCAGGAGGCAGGTCCCTGGGTCACTTGCCGGGGGGAGGCTGGGGTAACTTGGCAACTGAAATTGGAAAAAGTTGTCCATGTGTTCGTACTCCTTGAGGGAGTTGTAGAGCGAGCTGGGCCCCAAGCAGGGGAAACCGTCAAAGAACTCCAGGTCTGACTCCGAGGAGAGACTCAGGTCCATGTTATAACTTGCCGAGCGGTCGACGGTGGGGGAGGGCGTGCGTGGCACACTACTGCTATGGAATAGGCCATTTCCTTGGTTGGCGTTCTCATCCAAAAGTTCTGAGATGGCTGTTGCCCGATTGTCTGTGTGATGGTCTGCAGAGTCCAACAGTGCAGCGTCTATATTGTCATTCTCGTCAGCAAAGTCCACCATGCTAAAGCTACTAAAAGCCTCCGTAGATGGCTGCTGCTGTTCTTGCCGTTGATCCGGGCAGAAAATGTCTTTATGGTCCCCACCGTCCCTGCTACTTCTTGAGCCGTTCCCTGTGTCGCTGAAACTGAGAATGCGGCTCAGGCCTTTCTCGTTGACATCCAGCTGGGTGTGATGCTCACGTGGGCACTCGCCTGCCTCACTGTCCTCACTCTGACCTGAGGAGTCAGAGTCTGTCATATCGCTGCTGCAACTGTTCTCTCCAGCTGCCGCCAGTTCTGAGCTAAAGGGGAAGGAGGGCACTGCTGGTAAAGAGGTGGCCCCTGTTGTGTTATCCTCCTCCTCCTCTGTGCTAGACTGCTCCTCCAGTCTCTTCTCCAGCTCCAGCTTCATGATAGTGTGGATGTAATGCGTCTGTACCCTAGTGGAGTTGAACTCAATGCGACCCTCTGTGTTTCCGCAGCCGTCCTTGGTACAGCCACATGGGAAAGAGGAATGATCCATCTGTGAGAAGCAGAAGGAAGTAGTTAAATTACTTGTGAAATACAGATGAGGAGTCCCAGTCGTATTGTGATTTGTTGAACCTCCTATTCAGAATTTTATGGGGGGGTTCAGCTCTTACCTGACATTTGATGCCAGCCAAACTGCAGCTACACGTCTCAGGCTCGCAGAAGCCCTGGCAGTCGCAACCACAGTTCTCCCTGGAGATCCTCAGCTCATGCAGCTGCCTCTTCTCCTCCTTGTCGATCTTCTTCACACCGGCTGCTTTGAGCAGTGTGTAGCGGTGCTTGGGCGGGTAAGGCTGGAGGAAAGAGCCCTCTTCCAAGTTGGCTCCACTGACGTCGATGTCCTGCTCAGGGATGTCGTCCACCGTTAGCCGCTCCGCCTCCTCGTTCTCTTGGGTTCTATTGTTAGTCAGCTAGAAAGAATCAAATGTGTAATTGTTGCACTCAATTTGTTTATTTTGTTGTTGATCCAACACATTGTACGGCACGTTTGCTTACCTTCAGTTTGAGAGCCTCCAGCTTCTCCTCCCTGAGTCTGTTGAGGAGTTTTTCCCGGCGTAGAAACCGCTGCTCCACAGCAAACTCAGCAAGCGTATATGTGCGGAGCACGCTGTGGCGCTGCATCATGCCCAGAGTGCATCCTCCTCGACTGGGGACACTGGTGAAGCCCTGGCACCGAGGGAAGAAGAACACCGTCACCTGGTCAAAGGTCACGTTGCCCCGTCGTGCTCTCTTGGATTTCTTAAGGATGGATGTTGCTGTGGATGAAGAAAGAGTAGATTGAGAATACAATTTGTCCAAGAAGGAGGTTAGTGTTTTAAACAGGAGGGTATTAATGCATTATTTTAAAACTTCCTTTGTTGCTTTTTTGTGCCACTAGATGGCATAATGCCCCACCACTTGAAGTCTTGAGATGTGTGCAAACCTTGCTGAACAGACTGTAAAAGGACACCCCTCTGATTCATTGCCCTAGTCCTCAACCAAGCCTTATCACTTATCATGTACCAAATTAAAAGACATTGCTTACAGGAGTCAAACACACTTACATCCTGTTAAGTGAAACCTAAACTAGCAAGAATCCATTCAGCCTTGTTTCTTGTCCTACATACAAAAAAAAAAAAAAAAAGAAAAAAATCACAGAGCCCAGGAATTTCCCCTTGGTGGCCAACACATTGGAGGAAGCAGAACTGCCAGGATCACAAACTGGTGAGTAAATGCTTGGGGCTTCCGGAAGAGGTGGAGGGTGGAAGTGTAGCTCTCAGGACGGGAATAAAAACTGCCCACCCTGCTCTGCCTGCTGGCTGACAATCCCCACAAATGGCCCAGTAAATGATAGGAGCCAAAGGTCCTTTCCCTGGTAAAAACATCTAGGACCCACAGCAGCAAGCCATCTTCCTATACCCAGACGAATACAAAAAAACCATATGTGAATTAAAGTGGAACCATATGTTGGAACAAGCCCGACAATTATTTAAGCTTTATTATAAATTCCACTTCCTCTGCCCAGGAATATTCTACACAACTTTTGAGTCTTGCTTAAAAACAAGCAACTTTTTCCTCTGCTTAAGCCACCAGAGTCCATTTTCTGTGTGTGTATTTATGAATGGGATGGGATGCTAATACTCCATGTGTTGAGTATTACCTTTATTATGTGGTGGGGAATTCTTTGTAGATTCCCATGTTCTGAGCCATGCGGCTTTCTCGCGACACACCCTGATCAACTGCCCGTGAAGTCACAGAAGTCGAAACGGGTCAACCTGTGTACTTGGTGTGGTAATTGAAGCTCAGATGAAGAAAAGCAACCATTTACCCTGATGCAGATACAGACAATAGCCTTACTATGTCTAATCTGCCGCTAAGGGTAATACAGATGAAACAGCTTTACATCCATCAAATCCACCCGCAGGAGACAAATGACACTAAAAGCTATCCCCTTTTAGAGGCAGCAGAGAAGGTGTCTTTTCTGGCTGTTTTTCCCCCTTCACTTCACAATAGCAGGCGACTTTCTGTCCAACACAAACACCGGATTTATAATAGTCTGCACAATCTGCTCTTCTAGATGTGTCTGCATGCCGTCTTTTCTTGATTGGCCTACCCCCGTTTTTTTAATATCCCTTCACGCAGCCTCTTTAAGCACCTGTGCTGGGTGCATGCCCAGGCTTCAGACAAGGCTCTGTGTGTTCCCAGCCTTGGCAACCTGCCACACTTCTCCTCCTGGCTCCCTGCCCCACCATCCTGGAAACCTCACAACTGTTTGCCCTTCTTCCCTACAATCCCTCTCCAACCCAACCGGTCCCCTAAAGGCCAGCAGACGCACCCAGGTCCAGACAGAAACACCCTGAAGCTGCTTGACCCACATCTCTCAAGGAAAGGTGAAAAGGCTCTGTCTGTCTGCAAGGCTCTGGGAAGAGGATGGAGACAGAACCAAGGTGTGCAGCCACAGCATAACGCGATTAGCCATTTTGCAGCTTTAGGGCATGAAATCAAAAGGGGTATTCATTGCAGAAGTCTGAAATCATTTCTGTGAAGTGTTTCATGGGCTGCCAGCTGCCTAAATTCCTTAACTCTCCCCCGTTTTTATGGGTTTGTTATCAGAGCCTCCGTGGAGCAGTACAGACAAGGCGAGAGATCGCATTAAAAAAAAGCATGTACCATCAGCTCTTTCTATGATTTATTGTTGCTGGAAGAGGACACTCACTGTTGAAATTTGTTGCTGGGGAGCTGGGGTTGCTGGGGGTGGAATCCAAGGTGTCCGAATAGCAGCTCTCCCCCTCCGAGTCCCAGCCTGAGCAGGCAGAGGAGAAGGAGGAGGGTGAGGAGTAGCATGGGTCCTCATCCACCTCCTCAAACTTCCTCTTGAGAAGCCCACTCATGGCGTTAGTGCGAACAATCTGCAGGAGAGAGCAGAGGGAGGGGTTATTAGACAAATATCCACACTTATTTTAACAGCTTTGGAACGAAGGATTCATGTTCTGTCTTATGAATGTAAAGCATCTTCAATATTGAGCCAATAAATAAACAATATCTGTATTTTGCATGGAGGCTATTGTGCACACACAAGCGAGTCCTGTGCTTAGCCATGTGAGACCGTATCCATCCCAATCTCGTGCTGCATTCAGCTGAGAGTGGAAATAAAGCACAGGAAACAATCAATCAAGCCTATTCACATAAGTCAACAATTACTGGACCCTTCACCCTCTTCCAAATCCCATCAGCTCAGCAAATGCATTGATTAGAGAGAAGGCCTGAGCACCGAGGTGACCAAATCATCTAGCCATAGACATTTAATTTCAATCTTTCCCTTTAGGCAGCCTTCACTAACAAATGTGTGGGCCAAAGCCAGGGCAATTTGCCACTTGTCCTGTTTAATGTGTTCAAATGGCTCTCATAGTAAATATGTACAGCTATGCACAGTCAAGATATTTGGTTATGCAACTCTTGCATGTATTCTTTCAGAGCTCCCGAGAGAAGAGCTGCTGGTTCAGCGATAAAAACAATCAATCCTTTGAGAGAGACAGACAGGCAGTCAGGAGAAAAAGAGGATCAACAGTTCACAAGAAGAGGGAATGCCATTTACCAACTAATTTTCAAAAACACTGATCCATATTTTTGTAAAGCTTCTTCCATGTACAAGCTTTGTTGATATCTTAAAATCTTATTTTAGTCAATGAATACTATTCTAATAGCTCAACCAAGTCAACCGCTTGTTTCCTGAGCTTGTTCCAGAAAAAAAAAAAAGAACAAAAACTACTGACATGAAAAATTTACATGTTGGATGAGAAGGAAGGTTTACTGCTGGTCTGTTTTATGGTTATGGGACATAACTGCGTCACATAGCTCTGACAAACAACAGACAATCGACTTCACAACTTCGGGGAATTGCGAGGCGATGGCGACTGCTAGACAAGACCAGTCATCATCGTGGTGCGGGGGCCGAGCTCCTGCTAACTTAAACAAGGAGGGGCGGGGGGGGGGGGGGGGGGGGTGGGTGGGAGCACCGAATGCAGGGGGAGAGTGAATCAATGAAAGTGGTCAACACCAAACCCCACAAGACATCCCGTCGTGG
>JAVQJD010092695.1:0-22171 GCA_036023655.1 Nannoperca australis
TGTCGTTGTTTCAAAACTTGGGTTTGGTGCTTTAATGGGTAGAACTGTGCCAACTGTGGGCCATTTAACTTTACAGCAACTTTCCTTTACCCCCCCCCCCCCCCCATCAGGATAACACAACAGACCCTGCAAGCACATTTCTTCTCACACACATACACACGCACACGCACACACACACACACACCCTCCTTAACTTCAGTTGTATAAAATTTTTTTTTTGCTGTTATAAATGGGAGAACTGTGACACCTGGTGGACATTTACATGTACAGCAACTTACTGTGATTCCCATCATTTAACACAATCAGTGGTGGCCTGTGCTTTACTTTAGTTTACCAGTTTTATGCTACTTTATACTACATTTCAAAGGGAAACATGGCTTGTTGTTCTGTATAAACTCCACCGGCCGACGACGACAGCCTGTCAGCAGCCGTAAGGTCCTGGATGTCCAGTAACCTCCGGATGCTGTGAAGGTGTTTTGACCCACAGCACTCAGGGGTAGTGTAGCTCGGGCTTTAGTTCCCCCAGGTTAGCAGTGCACTTACCATGAGGTAGGACATCTTGGAGTAATCTTTGATCGGGACGTGAGCTTCTCCAAACTTTTCTGTTCATTCCTGTCATTCAGTGAAGCGCAGCCGCCTGCAGACATCTACATTACTGTAACTCATTATTTGCTCGACTGTCTCAGAAACCAATCAACCGCCTCCAAACTGGACACAACACCAAACCTGGGGTTCTTACAGGAACCTCTTGCTGCCTTCACATTGTTGTCTGTAGAGAACAAACAAGGACAGGATCTAGAAATGGATCTGGGTAACTGCTGTTCCAAGGAACGTCCGTCTGTACAGTACTTCATTGTTTCCACAGTCACACAGTGGAGGCAACCATTGGCTGGATTATGTTCAGCAGTAAAGTTTGTTTTGAGCCAATGACTTTTATGTGCAACTCATTTCCAGGAGACGCCGTTGAGCTCCGGGTCTGTAGATGTTGATCACTGCTCTCTAGACAAAGACAACTTTGTACAAATCCTTTAACAATATCTTGTAATGGGACAAAGTCAACATCTAGCGTTTGTTCTGTTTAAGTGAAGACGAGGGCGCCGATCACTGATCTGGTTGAATTCAGTCTGAGTGTGTGAATCAGATTCAGTCACTAGATGGCGCCACGTGAACTCACTCTAACACTCTAACCAGGAAGTAGACCAGCCGCTGGTGTGGTGGAGCTGGATTTAGTCAAGCATTCACCCAGCATCATTGTAGCATTATCTGCCCACCGCTGTGTCTTCACAGGTGAACGATGAGCCTTTCTGCAGGAACACCATGTCCTTCAGCCGCAGCAGTCAGGCATTAGACTGCTGTTGTGTTGAGTCGTTAACTTGATAAAGAGTGTTTTGCTGTACTTTTGTAGCTCTGTCCACAGCTTTTGATACAGTTGATACAGTCGTATTATGTTGGGTTTGATGGTTTTACTTACAGCTTGTCCAAATCAGACCTCTCCAGTAGAGTTCACTGTTTGACTGTTGCCAATGGTTTCTAATCAAGTCCCTAAATGGTTGATGAAGGTGTTCCACAATGATCAATAAAGGTCCCGGTATTTGCTGCTTCTAATTTCTACTTATTGATGTTTCCAATAACACGTGTGACTGTTTTTATAAGTGAGTCTGTGTGCGATGGCTGCTTTGTGTGATTCAGTTGACTTGAATATGTGTGATTTGTACACATATTGTGACATATTGATCTCAGTGAAGCGTATTTGTTCAGGAGGTCTCATTATCTGGATCTTATGAATAGTTTCCGTATGACCACATTCGGAAACAGAGTCAGGCGTTTAGTTCAGTCCTCTGGAACATATCTGGAAGTTAAATGAGAGGACACTTTATGAGCTCAGAGAAACCTCTGACCCTGAGACCTGGGAATGTGAATGATCCCATTTTCATTTATGTAAGTTTGAACTGTTAACTAAAACATCTGGATTATAATATTTAGGAGGACTGGAGGGTTTGGTGGAAGATGATCTGTCCAAGGTGCTGAAACTACCCCAGCTGACTCCTGCACCTGTTTCTCCGTTCACATGAGGTCATGTCTGTGGCCATCTCTGGCCCGGGATGTTAAACCTCATCAGACTTTTTATGGCGTCACTTAGTGAATATTTCCCCTTACGGATCATCCATGTGCATAATAATAATAATTGCAAGCAAAAGTTAGGCTGACATGTTCCTTTCACAGTAATCTACATTATCTGCTTGTGTGTCACAAGCAGTCTGCAGAGTAGGGAGATAATATGAAAATCCGTGTTGCCTCATGCATACGAGTTTAAACAAAAGAAATGAAACTATTATATGAATATGGCTCATGTGAGCCTGTGAGCAGCTGTAAGTGACCGGTCATTTGTTATGGTGTAGTGACCTTCTGCAGTCAGTGCAGAGCAGCTGCAGCACCTGGCTCTAAAGAGTAACCTTCTCATGACATTATCATCCTGTTTTCCTCAGTGATACCACAGCAGGTCCAGAGGATGTTGGACAGATGCTGCTATGGTGACTGATCACATAAAATGGTTCATCCTGTGCAGGCCTGGCTTATCTTGAATGACCAATACATGTACGCACTTCAGTGAAAGTACACCAGACTGGCTCCGAATGGCTGGAAAAACACTTTATATGGTGGAGAGATGTCAAAGCCCTGATAAAGTAGCTGAGCAGGCGTAATAACTGTACCGCTCCAAGAGAATAAATGGCGAGTGATGTGACGACGGTTGCAGCATCAGCCTCATTTCTGTGTCTCAAGCAGCTGAAAAACAATAAGTGAAATTAAAAACAACTGTCCAAGAGAAAAAAGCCTGTGTCAGCTGTGGGAAAAGCCCAGATGTTTATCAGATGCTGGGAACATGCAAGTGTGCAGATCCTGATTAAACAGAGTCTCTGTTTGTACCATTAACCACAGCTGGTGATTCGGGTTCACTTTAGGTAATAGATCCAGCTTTGCAACAAACATGAGCAAGCGTCTAGACAAACTGTAGTCGCAGGTAAAACACCTGTAAAGTCGCTAATAACCCCTCATTGCTCAGGGAAACTACAGCTGTGAGGTGTGATGGACGATGACCAGCTGAGGCTGTAATTTTACTGTTTGCCTCTGTCTTCTCTTCCAAATGAGTTGGACTAACCTGGTGGTTTGTTTGAAACCTGTTAGATGAACCTTATGATGACGTGAAGGTCACAGAGCTGGAGCCAGAAGACGATGATCTTAGCATGGAGACTGAAAGCAGCCCGAAGATCAACTCGCCTACCTGCTCATTACTGATCACATTGGATCTTTTTGCTCAATCCGTTCAAAAACAGAAAGAAAAGAAAAAGTTGTAGAGGTTCAGTAACTCGCAGCACTTCACCTGTTGTCTTTATGCTAAGCTAAGCTAATCCTCTCGTATAACTCTGGGCAAGAAAGTGGAGTATTTCCCAAAATGTCAAACTATTTCTTTGCATTTATGGATGTCCCCATTTCTGAAGGATCACCACATGTAGCTTATTGTCAGGAGTGCGTCTGTGCCGGGTTTCTTTTCTCCTGCATGAGACCGGGTGCTGTCAAAGCTTCCTCGACGTTTATTTACTGTGGGGCCATGTTCAAAATAAGACCAGCAGCACGGACGTGGCGTCAGACTCTGTTCCAGAAACCTTAATGCAGCCTTGACAAACTAAAACCTACCAGTACTCTTTGCTCTACATTTGAGTCACTTCCTCCAGTTTGACTCTTGTTCTGAAAAACAAATGTGGTCTTTGTTAGTCTTAGTCGCACGCGGCCTTTGGACCAGATGTAGCCGCTAGCTTGTATCCTGAAAAGGTTTATTAAATTCCAGTGCTGCTGACTGCATGTAGATTCAGTGGTGTCCAGTCTGTCTGCACCCAACCTGATGCAGACTGTTATCTCACCATGCTTTTGTTTTCAGGGGTCACCTACAGTTCTCACAGGGTTACCAGTAGGGTGCAACGTTGAGTGTATTTGTCCCAAACCATTTGCTACAGGAGGTTTGGTTCAGTACACATGATGCCACTAATCCGTCAGCTGTGGAACAACACCTTGGACCACGGTGGGTTACACGTTGGTTAAACCAAGTCATGATGATGCAAGTACCTGCGCTGGAGCTCTCAGCAAACTGTGAATTGTTGTTTTACTTTAATATCAGGAAGGTTTCCATTTCTAATAGCAGGTTTTGTAGTAGATGCCCAAGAATGTAGACATTGTATTGCTACTGTTGTTCCTGTTTCATTCAGTTGAGTACAAACTGTGTCGATATAAGTCTCAAACCTCAGAACCCCCCCTGTCTCTTATCTTTTTTATCGGAGGGATGCACCAAAGTAACCACAGAGGTCTCATCGTGTGGACTCAGAGTAGAACAGTTACACGGCTCGGTTAGAGCTTTGTATTTTGTCTTCTGTTCTTTCTGGACGCTGGACGAGTGCCATTCTGTAGTTATTATTAATAATGAATCCGCACATTGCCATATCATCTGATATCAACAAAGCAACAAAAGAACAACGAGCTCATGGTGACCAGCTCTGTGTTATCATGTCTCTATTCTTTCTATATTGTATATCTGCTACTGTTTTTTCACCTTTGCTACTGTAGCCCTGACATTTCCCCATTGAGTGACTAATAGGTTTATCTTATCTTATTTAATCTTAACTTAGTCATAGTCATACCTGACTGAATTCTTTGAATGTCTTCTATTTACTACAAAGGCTACTTGTCATCTCGTGCCAACGAAGTGACTGAACACATTTCAAACAGTGACTTGTAGATCTGTCAACAGTTGGACATGTGCAACAGGAAAAAGAGACACATATTCAAATAGAAAGAACACATTAACCCACAGGTCGAGAAGTCAACGGTTAATGTTTGATATGTACACTGTGCATGACGCACCACTGGTAACCATTAAAGAAATGTAGGCAAATGCATCCTAATTTAGCATGATAGCACGCTTTCTTCTGACATGGGTACTTAACTAATAAACAGCTCTGTGGTAGTGAGGCTGTATAATGCCAACAATAGCCTTTCGTTTCAGTGGAAAGTAAACTTTCTATTTGACTATACTCTATTGAGGTATTTGGGTTTCTAATCTTGACGATAAGCTGCAAACTGACCAGTACAGGCTCTTCAACAGAACAATATCAGAGTATTAATGTGTAGTATTATTAATGCTCCCGTTCTTTAGTTCATGTTTGTGTGTTCTTGTGCACCTGTGAGAGCTCCACAGTGGGAAATCAAGCCTGAACAAGAGGCACTAAATGAGAAAATACAAGCAAAGTGGAATTTTCTAAAAAGAGAGCAGCATCAGCAAGTTTCACGGCGGGGAAACGAGTCATGGGAGGAAGAAGGGAGAATTGGGAGGATGTTTCTGAACATTTCTGTCCAGGTGCAGATGGTTTTACTTCTAAGTTTAGCTCCAACTGAAGAAAAACGCCCATCTCTTGTTGTGTGGTGCAGCACACGCCCATAACTCTGAAGCTGTCTTTCCCTTTCAACTTCTAGAAATTGAAACTTCGGCCCATCGTCCTCTTCAGTGTTATTGTTCTGAAAACATCTCTCTGCGTGCTTTCACACCTGTTTGGCCTGGTTCAAACTAACTGGTGCGTTTGCCCTTCTGGTTCGGTTCATTCAGGCTGCATCTGTTATTCTGGTGCAGACCAAAGAGCCGAACCACTTTCCAAGCAAACCTGGTTCAAACACACGATGGACCAACAGTAGGACTGTGTTACAATGCTGGACTGAACTACAGTTAAATTCACACCGTCCACATGCTGTAAAGGAACCGATCTCCGGACCGACCGAAGTCCTGGTGGCTCCTCTGTGACTTGGACATGTGGACAGGAGGAGCAGGTGATCAAACTGCCAATCAAACCGGTAGTTCCTCATTAAAAAGTAAGTGAAATGTTGCGTTAGCACAGAATAATGTTCATATGTGGTCCATATGTTTGTCAATGTGGCATGGTGGCTCAGGTGGCTCAGTGACCTTTCTGTGTGGAGCTTGCATGTTCTCCCCATGTTCACTAGGGGTTTCCTCCATAAATCATAAAAAAAAACCATGGAAAAAACATGCAAGAAGAACGGACTGCTGCCCTGTCCCTGACCAAGCCAGAGCATGAACACTTGGACTTGGTCCCCGGTCGCCGCATGACCACTGCTCCAGCCGTCCCCCCGGAGGAAGGGCGACTGGATGGGTTAAAGGCAGGGGACAAATTTCATCGTGGGACGCAATTGCATGTGTGTGTTTGCAGCGTGTTTCACGTGTGACCATTAAAAGTCTGACCATTAAAGTCTGACCATCTTCTCTGTAATAGAAATAAAACACAACCATGTCGGATTTCTCTTTAATCCTAATCATAAACTGTTTAGTCTTGTGAAATTGTTGTGCAACGTTTCCAGATCTGAAAATCAGAACTGCTGCTCGGTGGGGAGTCCCTGGAGTTTCTCATGAGTCATTCAGGCCACATATCAGTCATAACAGAGTTGCGTGACTTAAGGTGCAAACCTTTGTGAAGTATCAGGAAGGTATTTTTTTAAATAAAAGCACGGTGTCACAAAGGCCCAACAGTCGTCAAATGAACGCTGACTGTCCGTGTTACAATCACTACCAGCAATAATAAAACATGCAACAGAGCTGCAGGTAAATCCAATCTGGGAGAGGTCTTACAGAGGACGTCCAGGTGGGTACCTGGCCATGGTTCATGTCCTGGTTCCTGCTTGCAGTCAGTGCTGGTATGACACTTATACATTAACAACTAAAGGAAGGAGGAAAGAGCTGCTTCAAATGTTCCACATTTTCCAGGAAGTCATGTTCATTTGCATGCATTATGAATATCATTGGAGCGTGTTGACTGATCGGACCAGATACAAACAGTGTGACCGATGGCTCTCCTCCGGATCCCTCGGTACAGTCTTACATTTTCCCTCCTTTTTGGCTTTTTCAGCAAAAATGTCAGTGCACAGACACCGTGCACGCTGCCAGATGCCACTATGTTGTTCCCGTAGCATACCTGCAGGATTTGTGTGGTCGTTGAGCAGTAGTTTAAGGTTTATGCTCCTTCCTGACTGTCAGACTGTTGGTGACAAGAATCTGTGTGTGTGCTTTGTCCAGTGTTCAAATCTGCTTCAGAAACAATGTTCATGTATGTGTTTGTCTCGGGGAGAATCCTCATTGGTGCCTTTTCTGCCAAATAACTACCTACAACCTTTTGCCCACAACAAACCCAGCTCAACAAACAGAAAACATCAGTCACCTGCTGAACAGCTTCACTCTCATGTGACATGTTATCAGGGGAACAAGTGAAACTAAATGATTTACCACAGGCTGTTATTGGAACTGGAGCATTGTTCCTGAAAGCTACTGACTGCAATGTAACGTCTTGTGATGGACTCTGTGCAGGAAAGCCCCTGGTTCTTCACCTGTGTGTCCGGGATGGATTCAAATGACCTCATATTTTCTTTATCAAGGACCTCAGTTCTAATTTGCGAGAGTTCAGCGAGGTGGTGCCGTGGTTATCTTGTTTTCCCGCCAGTGGCTCTGGTTTCTTTCCACAATCTGTGATTTCCTCACAGAGCCAACTGTTTATTGAGGAAGAGTTGAGAAATGCCCGGCAGCAGGTGTTTCAACTTACTGTCTGAGCTTCTCCGCACAGAAAGTTTCTTCCTCTACGGTGGTTTCACATCCAGTAAACACTTCATAGAATAATGTGTGTGTGTGAGAAACAGAGCGACCTTCTGCCTGACGTTGGCAGACAGGAAAACATAATTCTGTGTACCAAAACAGTACCTTATAAAATCCACACAAGGCAATTCACCAATAACATACATTCTAACCAGACACAATACAGTTTTAAGGTGCTATTAAATCTTTATTGTGTCTGGTTAGAATTGAGTAAAATACAATATAAATAAAGGGGGTGAAGTATTTATTTATTGACAGCCCTCAGTAGTAACTCTTCAGTGTGGAGTCCCAGCACTGTGGTAAGAAACACACAGTCAGGTGGTCCTGCGTGCTGTTAACGAGCACATCTGTTGCTGATAACCCCTCACCACACAGGACAAAGTATGAAAACATCTCCATGTGTCTCCTCCAAATAATTGGTCTGGAACCTCTACACGATCGTCTCGCTGTTTGTTGCTCGGTTGGACACATTTTCAATGATGAAGCTAAAGTACTAAGTACAGCATATCGTGTGATATTATATTAGATATTATATGAGAATTGTTGTCTAGCTTGATCGTACTGTGATTGATAATGAACGGACAAAATCTGTTTCTAGATTTAATGCTCTTTTTGATTTTGCCACTGGCAGCGATGTACTTACCTACAGCACCTGTGATTCATCACCAGCACTCATATGATTTGATACGACGTCTTGTTGTTGTTGTTTTCGCCCATGATTCTATGCACTTCATGTAAAGCTCTTATTTGGAAGTCGCTTTAGATAAAAGCGTCTGCTAAATGCCTCTGACTGAAACTACTCCTACTTTCACTTCATGGACTGGGACAAAGGACTGAACAGAACCCACACGCACACTTTTCCAACTAAAACAACCACTTTTTAACAAAAACTGTTGAAACAATATCCAACAACAAAAAATCACACTTTTGCAAAACACACTCTCTTACTTGCACTAACAAAGCGCATACACTTGAATATCTTCACTAGACCTTCCTGGATTGGTTCTCTCGTGTCATCATGGACATGGCAATGGATGATTAAGGATGAACTGGCGCAGGACTACATACACATGTTGCTAGGTATATTTAGTTTGTCCTTTGTGTTTAACGTGTGTCATCAGGCCTTCAGGGAGGAAAGTGGAAGATATGTGTCAGAATCACCTCAACAATTCAGAAATAGGGTGGGAGACAGACCAGACAAATGGAGACTTGTTACCCAGAAGGTCCTCGCCACGTCTTGGTTGTCCCAGCACATTCTGGGAGAGACTCATCTGGACGGGTTGTCAGCGTTTATTACAGGGTTTAATTTTAAGCATTGGCTCTATTTTGATCTCACGCAGGTTTGAGGCTATAATCTTCTTTCGTTTTGTAAGGTCATGTCACGCCAAGTCAAACTGAAGTCTCCATGTCTTTGGGATTTAAACAACCACATTATTACAACATTAAAACAGAAATGCTGTCTGCTACCTGAAACTCTTGAAACGAGGCATTAAGAAACCCTCATTATTGGTCATGGTTTCCTAAACTTACACTGGAACTTGGGTGTTTCCCTCTCCTTAACATTATATATCTGAAAGAAATCCCCCCTTGTAGGTTTCTAGCTAGGCAGATCTTATATATTATATATCATATTAGAAGATCGTATTAACCTCAAAATACCATAAAGACTCCAGTCTCTGAAGTTGTTTGTTTCATGATCAAACATTGGTTCTTCAGAGTTTGTGCAGACTTTGAATGTGTCGCAAAGGAGTCACCAATGAAAATCTTTACAAACCATCTTTAACAACCAAAAACATATCTAGCTGTAATTAAAATAGTTTTCTTTAATCTCACAAGCCTCATAATAAAATAACAAATGGCCCTTTGTCCCTTTTCTTCAAATAAATGCATGTGAAGTGAAAATGTTTCAATTTCAAAGTGCCTTTCTCTTGAAACAAGTCACTGAACATGAATGACCGGCTTTGCATCACCCTGTGGTGTGAAATAACAGGAGTTACTCTGTGGTGAAATTCTCTTGGTTATGTTTTTGGTCAACACAAATTCCCTCTGTATCATTTGTGTACGTCTGCAGGAAAGCAGGCTGACATTTCCTGGACCTGAGGACCTTCTGATAACCCCTCTGACAAACAGTGGGAACACTCACTCTGACACATAGTCTTTTTTGATTTCTCCATAAGTAACAGTTTAAACGTTGGTGCAGAACGGTGGCTCTTAAAACGAGGTCAGCTAGTTTAGAGGCCACACAACTGCAGTGTAATTATCAAATTCCAAGCTACAGGGTTCCTGTCATTGACCACTGATATTTTCACCCGTCTCCCTGAAATTAACTGATTAACGTATCTGGCAAGTTGCAAAAGTGTTGATCCTGAAAAATCAACATCCAGTGTTGCAGTACAACGTAAATACATCAAACTTTTTATGCTTATGTTCAGAGAGGAAAGATCGTGGTCTTAGTTTAACACAAAAAACACTTTATGTCTTAATTCACTGCAGACGTTTTCTAACATTTGACCCAAATGAAATTCTCCAACCTTCACCAACAGAGCCACAGATCTGCCTCAGTGTGACTCGGGTGTGGAAGCTGCCATGCTGGTGAATAGATAACATGCTGATTTAAGGCCTGATAGCATCTAAATACATTCATTCTGAGTTCCTTTTCAAGGTAAATCAAAGCAGAAGAAGTACAGGGAGGACAGTTGTTCTGGTTAAACTTGGGAGGCCGGATGTTGCAGTGATTGTGTGATCAATGTTACAGGTAACTGTAGGAATTACTTTCTTGAAGGTCTCCTCCAGAGATCCAGAAAATGGAGCTACTAAAAAGTGAATATTGGAACTTTAGTTCATATTTAAACTAATATATTCATTCACTGAGGCTATTTATGTTGAGCGGCATGTTTGAGCTGCGTCTCTGAAGCCATGTTACGGTCAAACGAAGCCTGCGGATGCTGTGAAGTAAAAACTGATCAGACTTGTTGTGAGGGAAGAATCTGAACTTGTAAATGAACAATTAGTGGACACATTAGCCGCAAGCGATCATTTCCTCTCGTGTTACTTTCGACACCTTTTACTAATCAAAACAAACTGTATAGTTGTGACTCATGCGCAGACACGCGTCCTGTAGAGCCTGAAACAGCACCTGAGCAGGTGTAGGCGTGTCCCTTATTTTACTTTTTTAGGCTAAAGTGCAGCGAGATACTGAAACTCCCACGACTCTCAGATGATCCTAAATTCTAGAGAATTCGAGGATTTCTGACCTACACAGTTAAAATACAGAGTCGAAGAAAACAGACCAACAAACATCTCCCCCACAAGTTCACATTGACTTCGAACTTTGACCCTTCAATCTTTCACTTAAAGTGACGGGGCTTAAAATGTTTTGTTATTCAAAGATAACAGTATGTAAATTCCCAGAGAGACTATTTATAAGTAACCCCCTGTTTACTTTAGTCATTTTCCTGTTCGTTTGAATATGTTCTCTGTTCTCCGTCTCTGAGATAACGCTGAACATTCAGCCTCTAATAAATAAGCAGTTTTTGATGTCTCCATTTTACTGAGAGCATTTATTTTGTCTAAAAAACTCCTTCAAGCTGGTTATTATTAAGTTTAGGGATATTAAACAAGCTAATTTGCCACTGGGGGGATGGGATATTCAAAGGTAGGATATCTTGACACTAGATTAAAAGCCAGACTAGACTAGTTTGAAACACTACCTGCTTTAATACTAGTAAATGTACATATTTAATAATAATAATATATAAATTAATCAATATAACATAATCAATGAGACTTTAGAAATCTGACTTTAAATCCAGCTCAATTTAGGAGTTGATGAGACATAAATGTTTCTTTAGTCCAGGCAGATTTCTGTATATACACGTATAAAGCAAACAGAAAAATAAGAAGAGTAAATTCAATTAAAATAGAATAAAATGATAATAATAATAATATGTTGGCTCCAATGCAACAAAGGAAATAAAAGTGCATTAGAGAAACCAATCCATCAACGGCACATGAGAACAGCAGAGTTTATCATTTAGATTTTAAAGAATCTGAAGTTGGAGATCTTCAGGAAGTTGGTTCCATTTGTTTGCACAGAAGCTAAAAGCAGCTTGACCCTATTTGGTTCTGACTCGATGTACAACCACATGACTGCTGATGTATTTTGGCTCAACATTACTGAATATAGTAGCAGCAGTTTAAAATCTATTCTATAAATCTATAAGTATCTGGAAGTTCAGTTCTCTTGGTTCTCCTTAGACATCTGGCAGCAGCGTTCAGTAGTCTACCCTGCTGCAAAGAAGTCTTGTCTAGACATGAGACCTCTTGCTCTTGGTTTGAGATGATAAAATGCTGATTGAGTTTATTAAAAAAACAAGTTTTCTAACTTCAATCGAGTTGAATAACTTTCTTCTTGTTGTTTTGTCTTGTTGTTCTTTATTTAATTAAAGGACATTTGACAGCATCCAGCTGTTAACTTGTTCCAAGCATTGATAGAGTGAGATTAAAGTAAATCTGAGTGTCGCCTGCATAGCTGTCATAAGGCATGATACTTTCATGTATGATTTGACCAAGAGGGAGCATGTACAGGTTGAATTATAGTGGCTCAAGAATCGAACCCTGAGGGACTCCACATTTATGATTTATGCTCACCAGTGGCAACAACATAGCATCTGTCTTCGAGATATGATCTAAACCAACTGAGGACTGTGTTAGATAAGCCCGTCCACTTATCAAGTCTGTCAAGAAGTATTTCATGGTTCACAGTATCAAATACTGCACTAAGATCAAGCAGCACAAACAGATGTTTGACCTGAGTCAGTTGGGAAGGGAGAGGGCTGAAGGTCACTACAGAGGAGGCAGAACTGGACAGGGTTAGGCAGGGTGATGAATGTGTGGTAGAGACTCTCCCTTTGCTCTGACATCCCACATGTTTTAATCTCTCTTCAAGGTTTTGGGCGTGTCTTGTTGTTTTGATTCCTCTTGTTCCTCCTTTGTTTGCAGACGGAGTAGATTGGTGATGCAGGACTAAAATAGATCGAAGGTTAACAGTTTTGAACCTGACGTGTTGAGGCAAATTCCATCTGCCCAGAAAAACCTGTCTGCTGAGTTAAAGTTAAAATCATCAATGTATTTGTTTTTAGGCTTTCCCCCGGGACGACTTCTACTTGCAGATTTATTGTCAGACAGAAAGTGGTTCTGTTAGCCGTCTGTTAGAATTCTCTTGTCCACTGTTTTAAGTGCATGATAAAGTGGGATCATTCCCGTTCTCCTCCACATTCACTTCTAATCGAGTATCTTATTTTCAATCCCCGCAATTTTCTCAAGAAGTTTAAGGAAGTTGTGGAGAATGGAGGCATCTTGCTGCTAACTCGCTTCAGCTAATTCAAGGTTTCCAGTCACATTAATTCAGTACAGTTCAGTGATACACAGACATTAGACCTCAGACAGACAAGATTATACATGCTTTCCATACCTTAAGACATAACAGGCCTTTACACTCATTACTTATCTACTGTATAATTACTGTATGACATAAACACTGTAAAGACAAGCACTACTCCACAGTGACTCATGGAACATCATCTTTCTGTTTTTGTTTTTGTTTCTCCAACTGAGCTTTCAGTTTCACTGCTCCCACACAATGTGAAAACACATCATTAAAATCAAATGTGTAATCAGCTAAACAATACTGTTACACAATCCTCCTCAACAGCATTTTTGCATTATATTGCATTCCATTTTTTCAGTTTGCTTGACATCCCAAAAAGTCACCTAATTCCAATCATAAAAGCTTGGAGTGAAGGTCATGTATCACAACCCGTACAAAAGGGTCAATCAAAGTGCTTTCGATAACGCATTTACAACATGGAAACACAGCAAAAACATTGAAACTAATTAAATGTATAAAAATTATTATAAAAAGAAATAAATTGAAGTGCAAGAAGGATAATGATGAGTGCTTTGATGAGTGGATTATGGTGAGTGGTTTTAAAGGTAGTCAAAGTCCAGTTGAGTTATATTTTGTGGAAGTTTGTTCCAGCTCTGTGGTGCACAGTAGCTAAATGCGGCCTCTTTTTATTGTGGTTTGGACTCTGGGAACAGTTAGGTTAGTCCGATAACGATCTGCTGAGAGACCAGGGTGGTTATGGTTTTGAGATGAGTGAGAGAAATAAACCTGTGGGATTTTAACAACAAGCTTCACCGCGTAGGATGACAAACACTCAGCATCAACATTCAGTGTCCAGACGACCTGCTCCCACACATATAAACAACAAAGTCATCAACAAATGATGAACAGCGGTGATTTAACCTCTATTCAGTGACACACTGGAAACTGGAGACATAAGAGATGAGTGTGAAGTGCTCAGTTGTGTTGTTTGTGCAGATGACTGAGCTGAAGTTGCGTCTTCAGCATCAAGACATTTCACTTTGTTTTGTCTGTGATTGGGACTTTCCGGCACAGATTTGTTCCGTGGACGTAGAGAGAGAGCTGTGGGTCATCTGCATATTGTGATAGAGGATGTATGACTTGAAGCATTTGAATGTTAAATACAAGAGGCACACATTTTGAGCCTTGGGGAACTCCATGTGTCATGTTTGTCCACTCAGCTACTTTGACATATGTAGATAGGACTTAGACTTGCATTAAAATGCAATAGATCTTACTAAAACTAAAATATTTTAAAACCTTTTCAATGGACCTTTTTCCATTATTTTTAGGGCAGTTTTGATCTGGATCTGTGGTAACTAATCACACATGTATCTAGCCTGCTCTGTCTTTAGGAATGCCTTGATGACGGCAGTTATTAACTTTTTTGAGCAAATCTATCACTAAACGGATGAAAAGATTTATAAAGAAGCTTCGTTTGTACCAAATAGATGATTTGCATTTTTGGAAGATACATGGAAGGAGAGTTGTTCAGCGTTTATTCCTGTTTTATTATTTGTTCCATCGGCTGTTTTCATTAGACCCGTCATTTAGGATTTACTCCACACATCAGTTACTAGATCCAAAATCTTTGATTGATAATCTATAAACACAGCGTGTTTATTGTGCCCTCGTCTCAAAGAAATGTTTAATCTCATCTTTGTTTAAGGTTGAAATGAAATAAATTCGAATTGTGAATCAGTGACGGAGAAAAGCTTCTTGTAGTATGGACTAGTGGCAGTAGAAAGACTAATTACCCTCTATATGGTTATCTAAAGACAAATGTGTTCAACCATTCAAAATGAATTGTTTTTGGAATAGAAGCTCCTGTAAATCTAGAACCTTTTTTTAATTCTTAATGACGATGTATAAAACAATTACCATGGATTACAGATGTCATTTTTATTTCAGCATCATTCAAAGCAGCTACACAAGCTTCACCTACATACAATGTTGTAAAAAAACAACCAATGGCAAACACAAGAGCTACACCATAGAGTCCCTCTCAGGACAATTTACCTCGTTCATATAAATAAGCAGAATAAATTAAGATCAACACAAAGTTAAACCATTGAAATTAGCAGGACCGGAGCCATGTCGGTGTTAAACTGTAGACATAGGAAGAGGTAGATTTACTGTAGGCCAACCCTTTTTATTCTTCAAAGGGTCATACCGGTGTTTAAAAGCATCAGTTGTGCAGGTTCTCATTTGGAACAGATATGAGGTGTGGACAGACGTTCTCGATATTAAGTCTGTATTATATTAGATTACATTGTATTATTCCTGTCAGTCACCTGACCTGACATGAAGCGTCCTCTTAAAAGTGTTGCTATGTTTACTTTAGGTCATTTGATGCTGCGTGAAACAATCAAATTTGGAAAGCTTGGTCATTTCAATGAACTGAAATGCACAGAAAAAGGAGGGAATGTTGATTCACCAGATGCAGATGGAAGTAAATGAACTTTTCCTGTAATTGACCGGTATTCTCCTTTAACTAAGGCAAAAAGGACTAAATCCTGTACTAACATCTCGAATAGGGCAAATATGTGAAATACACAGAAAAAACACTTTTTTTCAGATGAACACTTGATATGTCGAACTCATTGGTGCCTGTAACAAGATATTTTCCACTTCAGCCTACTCTGACATTCAAACTACCTCCACCTCGTTCTTCGAGCAACACAACTCTTTCAGATTAGTGTTGATTCTCTGCAACTTGTTGTGTAGTTTCTCACCAGCGGCATTTGCTCCAATCTTTGTCAGTATCTCCGGAAGCTGCTGAATCTGCTTCGCCGTGGCTAAAGCAACCCAATTGTTGATCCTTGCTTGAAGATGTGGGAGGCTAAGTACTGAAGCTCCTCTCTGTTTTCTGCCGGCCTCAGACGGGAGCTTGTGCACAATGCTACGCAGCCGTCTCATGGACATTTTCTGGTGAACAAAGAAAGACGGGAGGATTTCTTTGAGGTAGTCGGCTGCGTCTGCAAGAAAGAAAGAAGATAATCAGCAACTGATGTGGAACCGTGAAAAAGCCTGAGAGCAAGGCCAGTCCTTCAGATACGACATGTTGTCCTCCTGACTTCACGTTGCTTGGTTCTGTCCTGGGAGAGGGATCCATCCTCTGTTGCTCCTCCTGAGGTCTCTTCTGTTAAAGGGTGTTTGGGGAGTTTTTGCAGATTGTGAAGTCCCTTGAGGCAAATTTGTGATTTGGGCTGTATGAATAAAACTGACTAGGAGCAGCATTTTAATGCCCTTATTTCTACAGGTTTAATAAAGGAAGTTATTTGCAGAGTCCCTGGTTAACTGCATTAACAAAAGATAATTATGTAATTTGGACCAAAAAAAATAAAGATGAATAAATCCCCAAAATGACAGATCTTCAGCTACGGAGGATATCTTTCCCTTGTTCCTCAAAATATTTAGACTTCCTGCATGAGTGTCTAAATTCCATCCACCGCTGGGAGATAACAACTCTTTTTGAACTTGTGCACAGACAAATCAGAAGTGGCTGCATTGGAAACCACAATACAATACATGTTGCAGCCACCCAGCAGTACCTCTAGGTGCTTTCTCAGGAAACAAAGAGAAGAAAACCAATCAATGGCTGCCTTTAGGGTTGGAAATCGGTGTAAAAATGCTGTGCTGGAAAATAAGTGTTGGTGATTTAAAGTGTGTTTGTGTTAAACAAGCAGAACTTCAGGTGTAGCCAACAACATGCTTCTTCCTGCTTTCCCTTTTTCTGTCTGAGCTTCATGAACAGTTGCTCTCACGTCTTGATCTGAGCTCCTCGTAGCTCGAGCACACGCTGTCGTGCCAGGTGGAGCCCTTCAGCACCAGCTGCAGCCCTGCAGCGTGGCAGCTGTTGTGCTTCGTGCAGTTGTGGTGAGCGGAGACGATGTCGGAGTAGGTGCCGTTGGGACAGGCGTAGCACACTGTGTCCTCGTGGGCTGTACCTGCAGGAGACATGCGCATTGGTTTGTAGATAAAGGACGAGCACCACATTAAAGACCACTTCTTACTTTGATGAACACAGTATTCATCATGTACTGGTCAGTCCCGCAACAAAACCAGATAACGGGATAGAGCTGGTACAAACTGTAACATGACATGTTGCCCTGGCAACAGTATAGTTCAGGGTGTGTTGAGTTTTACAGCCTCGTGTATATTTTCAGACATTAAATCTCTGGAAATAAACTTTAAAAAGTTATTCAGCTTTTGAGGTCTTTGAAATAATATTACAAGCAGCACATACAGTTGCCACAGTATGCAGGGACTTCGTCAGGCATTGTGGGTATTGGAGTCAGTAAGGACAGGTAAGCATCTCTTGTGTCAGCAGCATCCTACCTCGACTCAGCGCTCCTTGTCCGGACTGACACTGGCTGTGTTGGAGGCACATGCCGTACTGCTTCTTGTAGTAATATCCCTGTTGGCACTCGCACTGGCAGTCGCTGTGCGCGCTGCACTCCGTCTTCACCACTTGGTTGTGTCCGCACACGCTGCAGCGCAGACACTTGCTGATGTAGTTCCACAGCTCCGTGTAGGAGCCCGCGGGACACGGCGCGCACTGGCTCTTGCGCACAGACGTGCAGCGTGCGGTCATGTAGAAGCCCGGCGCGCAGCGGTCGCAGTCCACCTGCCTGCCGGTGATCGGGTCCGTGTCTTGGAAGGTCAGGAGCGGAGCGGCGACTCCATCAACCAGGGCGGCGGGCAGTAACAGCAGCACCACCAGGAAGAGCGGTACCAACACCTGGAAGGAAAGGACAGAGGGACGTTATGTGAGGAATATACAGAAACACGAGGAAACGTGGAGAAATACGAACAAAACATCTTCTCTTCAAAACAGCGAACATGAACCCTGGCGAAATCCCGTCCTCCTCTGAGGAGGAACGAGTGGTGTCTGCAGGCTGCACTCCCTCCTCCACCTACCATCGTAATGTGTCAGCTGTCGCAGGCTGGATGCAGGATGATGCGTTCACTACCTCGTCGGCTATTTATTCACAGTGAACTACGGAAATAACGCCCTCATCAAGTTCATCAATCAAGCATCCCACATTTCTCAGGAATGTGCTTCATCATAACAATGGTATTTATTAAGAGTCATATTTAAATTAATTTAAACCAAAGCAGAGATGGGAATTAAATGGAACGTGTCAGACACCCCGTCCGGATCCGGCCCGGGAAGCCTTGTGATTTTAACAAGATGATGTATTTTATGTAGCAAAATAAAATATTAAAATACAATAAAATAAGCCCTCTTCTTATTAAAAGGATTGAGAGACGACTGGTGTGAATATAATTACATGAAATGTAATATTTCTAAACGTGTTCTTGTGCTGTGAAGCTGTCTGACACTATACCACCCACCTGAGCTGTATATGGGCCCTGTTTGCTGCCTGTACACAGTCTCTATCTTGTCTTTCTTTAGTCTGCTGACAGTTAATGAGAATAAAAGTGAAAACCCTTGAATGGATCGATGGAGCACAATGTGATGCTGGTGTGTAATTCACTGTCCTGTCACTAGGGGACGCATTCCCAAGACAGCACCAGGCCTGCTCTGAGAGGCGTCTCTTGGGACACAGGAAAGTGTTGAGGTTTGTCCTTGTTTTTGCCACATTGGGTCTGTTTATGAAGACATATCACACACGCACACACACACACACACACACCCATGCACACGCGCACACACACACACACACACCTGCACAAGACACTGTCTGTAATTGTCCTGAAGCAGCACTGACTCGTCCCGTCCACCTCCATCACTGTCAGTGGTAATTTAATGAGCAGTGACCGCATGCTGAGGGCTGGTAATACAACAGTGACTGGGGACATCTTGTGGACAAAACACATCAGTGTTTTTTCTTCTATATGTGTGTAAGAACTCTAGTTCATTATTTAAAAAAAGATATTTACTCAGTCTTTCCCCAGTGACTCCAGTCCATGTTTCCATACCACGATGATGGAGGTCACATCCGCAACAAGTTCTCATAAACATTCTTAGTAACATGGTGAATAACAGCACTGTTATAAATAAAAAGAAAAGAAATATCTGAGGACACACTGAAGTTTCTACCTCACGCGTCCCACTTTATTACCACTGAAATGCCCCATAAAAATTCCTTAATTGCTTAATTAGGCACCCCCAATTTACAGAGTCTGCGTATGACTGCCTGCAGTGTACAGTCATGTGGAGGGACCAGAGTGATGGAGTCCAATCAAAGAGTCCATGTGACCCGACAAAAGGAGCGGTGCCCAGATGAGAGCAGGGAGGGGAAATGTGGCACAAATGATGACATGAATGCTTTATCAACCAGTGTGGATACTTTTGAAGTCTCACAGTGGTCAAACAAGAAAGTCAAACTATGTCTCAGTAAAAAAACTATCCGACACAAACACAGGAAGATAGCGAGCGGTGCTGTGCCACGCTTTGGATCGTACTGGTTCTTAAAAAGAACTTTGTTGTGCCTGGTGTGATGGTCATAGGCTGATACTGTTTTCTTAATATGGACGTGAGACACTGATGGACTACCAAACAGAGACGTTGGGACATGAGGACAGGACTTAGCCAAAGTATTTTTATTATGTTTGTATTGGATGGGTTTTGGTACGAATGTCAAGGTCCCGTTGAGCATGAACTGTAACAACGTTGACGGTGATCCTCTGTCTTTTCGTCTTGCACATCAACATTTTCATTTCTGCTTCTTCACACTTTTTATGAACTAACGTCATTCCCATCAGCCTCAGCTGAACTTGTGTTTGTGCCAGTGTTAGCATGCTAACACGCCAAACTAAGCTGGGGAACATGGTAAACACCAGCATGTTAGCATCATCCTTGTTAGCATGCAGCTAGCAGCTCAAAGCCCTGCGTTTTGTTTTAGGGCCTACATCCACAAAAGCTCTTTAGGGGGGTTATTGCCGTGGTAACAGTAGGGGGGAGGGGCGTGCAAATTAACAATGACCAATAAACCCGCATGAAGTTTGTGAAAAGATGTTTACATATCTGTAGATGCTTTAGTGACAAGGAGGTTTATTTAAGCACTTGTCTGTAGTTTACTTCCTGTAACATAATCATCTGTTGCCATGGTTACAGCATTAGTTTCTCTGTCTATCAATCCATCTTTTCCTCCCTTAGATGTATTCATGGCAGTAGTTTTCCTAAGAATACTAAAGAAGGTGATCTGATTTCCTTCCCGAATCCTGGTTCACTTTCACCCCACCACCCATCACCCAGCACATCCACTTTCACTCATCCTGCGCCCGCTGCTGTAATCGTCCAGCTGAGTCACTGGGCCTGTTCCAGTAGCAGTACTTCTACCAGACAGTCTGGAGGGAACACTTGGTTCCTTGTGAGTCTAATATGTGTTATAGGGAAAATGATCCATGCTCACGCAAACCGTTGAAGCTGTTTTCTTGTAAACACACAAACCCTCCTTAAATGTCCCGACGACCACGTTAGTCTCACAGTGGAACATTTGTTAGCACAGCGGGTGTAAACATGCAGCATTGAGCTGCTTCAAAATGTTCATCCAGCTCCAGAAACCAAAAGGCCAAAGATAATATCCCTTAACCTTAATAGCAGACAAATCTGCGAGGTTTTATTTGCTGTGATAAATGCATCTGGTTCATCTGGAACCTGTTAATGTGTCAGTATTAACAGACCTGGACGGTACATTTTCTCTAAAAGAAGCTTTTGTTGATAAAAAACACGTGTTTGCAGAACGTTCGTCAGGATTTTCTCAGCGCTTCATCACCCGTTTTCCTGCTCTGATTGTACTGAACACCCACGTGTGACAGATGTGATTGCAACACCATTGGCATCAAACAGCCACCACTCTGGTTTCAGTCTTTCCTACAGATTTGGGAAAGCGGCTTATCATCTCACTTCAGCAGCAGAATGTCCAACCTGTGTGCAGGTGGATGAGGCTCGGCTCGCACTCTGAAGTCAAATGTCAAGTATCATTGCGAAACCGCCATTTATGGCATTCATGCCTTAGTCATCATCCCAGTAGTGAGAAAGGAATGTTTTCTTTGACACTTTCTTTATTACATTCCTGACCCAATTATTTCTCTCCCTGCGTTGGTTCACTCAGCGTCAGCAGGCTTCGTCCTCTGGATCAACCAGAGTTCATGGACATGTGACCAAAATATTTCATGGATATCTTACTGAAATATAAACTTTTTGTTCAAAGTTTGGAACAAGTGGTTACATACACGTGGCCAGAAAAATGTAATCCATCCAGCCACACAGTCAAGTGTTCCAGGTTTTCTGTCAGTCACTCACTCTGTGGTGTTTGTTTGTTTGTTTGTGTACATATTTACAGTAAATGTAGTTGAGGTAATGGACCGAGTAAACTCAAAGCAAACATCACGGGAAACGCCCACTATTGTCCTTTAAACTTTGCGTGTGCAACGGGAAAAAACACGGCACGATATTTCTCGTCAGGGTATCTCGCCGACATCTCGTCCAGACAAACACCAAACAAGCAGAGGCTCAAAGCTTCTCCAAGCTGTCCCTTCATCTGCGTCGGTGGGTTTTATACCTGCTGCACTCGACATCACTGTGTAATCGTTCATTCTGTGGTTGTTACTGAGCAGCGGCCAGACACTGCGATTAGTGAGGCCTAAAAGGTAGAGGCCTCCCCGGGAGGAGATGTCAAGAAATATGGAAGCCTAGAAGGGACAGGGTTAGCAAATAAATCAATAAATGTTCTTTTAGCTAAATAAATAAAAGAGTAAATAAATGAGTAAAGAGTAATATAAATAAAGGATTTAAGTGTTTCTATCTAGAGAAACCCAAAAGAGACAGAGAAACCCTCTTTATTTCCTTATTCATCACATTCATTTTTTTATGTATTTCCTCAATAAATAAAAGAAGTGAAATAAATGAAATTAATTGGAAAATAAAAGGGTGAAAAATATACAAAAATAAATGAATTAAGAAATAAAGTAAGTTGAGTGAAAATGGAAATAATTAATTAATTGGGGGGAAAATATGTTGGCACATAAAGATAAATAAGAATAGTGTATGTTAAAGAAATTCATGAAATAAA
>JAVQJD010092712.1:0-12500 GCA_036023655.1 Nannoperca australis
TGCACGAGGACTCACATGTACGAGGACTCACGTGCACAAGGACTCACGTGCACGAGGACTCACGTGTACGAGGACTCACGTGCACTAGGACTCACATGTACGAGGACTCACGTGCACGAGGACTCACGTGAACGAGGACTCACGTGCACAAGGACTCACGTGCACGAGGACTCACGTGCACGAGGACTCACGTGCACGAGGACTCACGTGCACGAGGACTCACATGGACGAGGACTCACATGTACGAGGACTCACGTGCACGAGGACTCACATGTACGAGGACTCACATGCACGAGGACTCACATGCACGAGGACTCACATTCGTGCACGAGGACTCACGTGCACTCAAAACCCAGGTGACCCGTCCTACATAAAGTTATGAAATAACATATCAATAAAACATAATAACTGTATTTCTCGATGACAGAATGTGTTGAAAGTATCTTGAGGCCGTATTTCTGTCTCATTATTACATATTTATTTTAATCTATTTTTAAATTCTACATTTCCTTTGTGGCTTGTGAACAAACTGTTTGTGTCATTTTATCATTTGTCATTTTTACATCTTTTCTATAATTGTGACTTTATTGTTCTTGTCCATTCGTTGAGTGTATTTCTGGTTATTTTACTTACTGTGACTTTTTAATTGCACGTTTATTTTGTGAGCACAGACTTTTCTTTCCGCTGGAACTCGTTGCTTCTTACATGTGACAAGAAAACTTGAAAGATCAAACTTTATTAATAAACCGGCGGCGCGTTGTAAGCAGCGCGCTCTGCACACGGGGATTAGAAGACAGACAGAGATCGAGGCTGTCTGCATCACCGCACAGCAACATGTATTTCCAATCAGAGCCATCTGCCTGCCGAAGCCTCTTTTCTGTGTGTTTGGACTCGTTTTGAAGAGCTCGGCTGCTCTCGGATTACACGCTCTTCTGGCCGGTGACGCACCTGGAGGCAGGTGAGCGCCGCCGCTGGAGACGAAGGTTTCATGTCTCTGCTGTTTCCTCATCCTCACATTTGTTTTTTCAGCTTCTTCACACAGTGTCAACAGGAAGTGACCCTTCCTCCCCCCTATCTAATCGCCAACATGTGACCGTGACCCCGCCCCCAGCCTCATCACGCTGTCACATCTCGAACCCCCCCCCCACAGAATTTCCTGCGTGGCTTCAGGCTCCAGAGGCGTCGCTCCTCCTCCCAGTCCTCGTCTCTTTGATGAAGAGGAAGTGGATCAGCAAGCAGGGCACCAAACATAGCGTGACCCCCCCAGACTTCACATGCATGCACACAACAAACACACACACACACAACAAACACACACACACACACACACAACACACACACACACACACACACACACAACAAACAAACACACACACCCACACACACACACACACAACAAACACACACACACACACACACACACACACACAACAAACACACACACAATCACACACACACCCTGCAGTGTCTCCCAGGCCTCCCTAATCCTATGATTCGTTCCGTTTTTCCAGGCAGGCAGTGAAGTACTCGCACTCCGACACATCAAAGACACACTGCAACACTTCCTGTGTGTGTGTGCATGTGTGTGTGCGTGTGTGTATGAAAGCCAATAAGGTGACTGTTGCATGTAGATGTTTCATGTTTGTGATGTTTGTTATGTTGAAAGAGAGTCTGTGAGTTTCAGCTTCGACACGCATGAGAGACGTTGTGGCTCACACACACACAGAGACACACACACACACACACACGCACCAGTGCAGCACTGCGTCGTGTAAAGGTTTGTCTAACATCGATTATCTTTATCTCTTGCTTCCTTCATTCTTTACTTTTGCGAAAAAGAAGAAGAAGAAGACGATGTGGTGAAACTTAGAGCTCCAGAAACTCTGATACATGATGATATTTCATTATGGCTTCCCACCAACAACACACACACTCCTGCGGTGCGTGGTAGCAGGGCACCAACGCTTTGTCTGCAGTAGAAGCAGAAGAAGCAGGTGACTACTGCAAAGGTGTAATAACTTGCTTACTGGTCCTCCCAGGGTTCAGGACCCCTGATATAGGAAGCCGTGAATGAGTGAACAGGGGAGTGATTTGGGACAAAGCTTGTGATTATCGCTACATGGAGCCGGCGCTGAATCATTTCAGTGGCTGGAGTTGAGTGTTTACTGACTGTGTGAACAGGTCAGGACTCTCAGTGGGATCCAGTTAGCCGGGCTTTAGCAGCTGAACACGCTGATGTACTTCTGATAAAAGCCTCTAACTGCCGGTTCAGACGGATAATAACAGAGGTGAAAGCCACACGTGGAGGGTTTTTGTCCTGTTTGTGGTTGAAGCTCTTCCCAGGTCCCTCTGTGTGTCTCTGACCCACTGATTCATCAGTAATTGCTCGCCCACATTATAGTGGTGACCTTTGACCTGCCGGCGTTCAGACCTGAAAACGCAGACTGCTGCTCCGTCGGCCTCCTTCCGTCACTGTGGACCTCCATCACAACCACAGCAACTTTCACTAAATTCAGACCCAAGTATAACTAATGACATTTACTATCATTTACACGCCGTTAGCAAGCACGCTAGTCAGTCTAGTAACTCAACCTGCGTTCCCTTTGCAGCGCTAACTGCTGAACTAACTGCCCCCCCCCCCCCTCCCTGCTTCTGGTCTGATAAGCTAGGCACATCCTGGACTCACCTGCACCACCTGTGCTGGAGGCAGAGACCAGAGAGCTGGAACATGTGTCGTCTTATTGTCTGGTTAGCAACCGAGCTAGCTGGCTAGCTAACTTGCAAGTGATTGTGGCTGGCAGGTGGAAGCAAAACAGCGGGATTTATAGTTTTTATAGTGCATAAAGGAGTTGCGGCGTAGCTACATGACACAAGACACCACCCGAAGACCAGAACACCTACTACAAGAACTGTGATTGGTCAGTTTGGGCTGCTTGTGTGTCAAGAAGAAGCAGGTTGAAATCAAACATCTGGCAAAGAAACCTCAGATTCAAGCTCCAGAGAAATCCTACGCTGAACTCTAAATCAAACCGAAGCCAAAGGTAGTGTGGACCTGTTTTCACCACTTCATCACCATCTTCTCGCACCACCTGCTTTGTAACGTCGTGCAGATGAGTTTCACTGCGCCACTTCCTAATCTGACTGGGCACTTAGACGGGACACAAGTGGATGACTTTTACATATTTTAAACTCTCAAGACGTTAAAATAAGCTGTGAATGTGTCCACACGAGAGCCGAGCACTGATGCTTCAGAACCCGGGACCTTATCTGTGTTCACACAGGACGGGAGCCTGGTGAGCTCTGACACGGGAGCGACAGATTCATTTTCTAATGAATTCATCTTCAGGCCTGATGACAGAAAAACCTGCTTTAACGGAGGAAAATATCCAAACAAGCAGCGCCGGTGATCTGAGGCTGCCAGAAACAGGCTGACACGGAGAAGTGACTTGATAAAAGCAACACCTCTTCACTTTATATCCTCAGACCACTTCCTTTTTGAAAATAAAGGACATTCAGGCTCATTAAAGAGCACTTCCACGAACCTACTGGGACCCTTAATGTAAGTGAGGGGTCAGGGGTCATTCCTTTTAATAGACTTCCAGCAGAGGAGAGGAAACGCTGCTCATGGATCCTGAATGAAGCTGAGAATAAGTCCCATTAAACGTTTTCCAGCTCTTTGAAGCAACGCAGCATCTATTCAGTCAAATCTTTCAGCTGAATCCAGACGTGTGTTAGCGCAGTGATGGAGGCAGGTCGTGCTCAGGGATCGGATTTGCTTTTCAAAAACTTGTTCAAAGGGTTTGAGAAAAAAAAAGAAGCCTCCACAAAAATAAACTACACTAAAGCTAGAAGCAGAATTACAGCAAGCACATGCAGTCACTGGGGGATAAAAGGGAAATATAGCAGCAATGCACCTGAACACAGACGAGTCCTCACCTTCTGGTTGAAACTCATGAAACTCACTCTTTGTATATTTGTCTCAAAGAGCCAGATGTGAATCTGTTGCTGCGTGATGTGAATGCATGTGTGGAAGTTATATTCATCCACCCACAGGCCGAAACTGTGACGCACACAAAGCAGGACGGGTTGCCTTATTAGTTCAGACCAGTGGACCAGAACCAGAACCAGAACCAGAACCAGAAGCAGAACCAGAAGCAGCTTTATTGGCCAGGCGTGTGTACACACCAGGAATCTGACTCTCGCTCTCAGTGTGACAAACATAAATATAACTATGATGTAACTATAATGAATATAGTTATAGTTAATGTACAGGGGCTTAATCCACATGAGGAAGTTGTGTGTGATTCCATATTGACAGACGTACAGCTTGTGTAACTTGTGGTGGACGGTGCAGTGAACATTTGTGTCCCAGGGTTGTTGCACATGAATTGATCCAGATGCTGTGGGACTGGTCCATCATGGTGACGGCCTGTGGGAAGAAACTGTTCTTGTGTCTGGTGGATGGGGCACTAGAAGAGTACCAGACCTTTCCTGTTAACCTGAGTGTAGCAGGACAATCTCATGATCTCATGTGCTGGATGAAGATGAGCCCTATTGGTCAAACTGTAGGATATGAGGCTAAATAAGATAAAGCACACAAAGCAGGACGTGTTGCCCCATTAGTTAAGATTAGCTAATCCAAAGCTAATCTCTTAAGGGTCACGAGACGATAACTGGGTGCTGTGGTTGCTAATCAGACTGTAAACAATGGCTGGTGCACAGACGAAGAAGTCTCGGCTCGATATCCGTTATCCAGATATCCGCCGGTTACACCAGCAGCCCCAACACATTGGCTGTTGCCCCCAGAAGTTAAATTCTCATCGGACGAATAGCCGATGGGTTCTGAGATTGAGATAAAGTGGACAAATTAAAGTAATTAACATTTTAAAACAACCCAAGCTTACAGTCACAATCACAGCATCCGTTTACTCTAATGTTCCTCGATTATGCATCTCCACACGATGATACATGATGTCACATCCTCTCTTCGTCTCCACCGTCTGCATATACAGAAGTACACAGTCCCAGTGCAGGTATATATACATGTGTATATATATATATATGTTTGTGTGTGTGTGTGTTTATTAGTTACAGCCGTCACTCAGCCTCTGGGGTCTGGGAGTCCCTGATGATGAAGCCATCCATTATTTACCGAGCAGACCAGCAGACAAAAAAAAAATCAATTATTTCAATGGGAATTATTCAGAGTCTGCTTTGAATGTTAAGGAGGAAGAGAGAGGTCGGATACCTCTGCAGAATGCAGAAGAAGACACAGAAAGTGAGGGGAAGAAAAAGAGCAAAGAATACATAAATAAGAGAGAGATTTAACAAAGCGAAGGAAATACTAAATAAGTGAGAGGATGAACAGTAGAGACGGTCTGGGCTAGCTTAGCACAAAGACTGGAAGCAGGGGGAAACTGCTAGCCTAGCTCCATTATAAGAGAAACAAATCAGTTTGTCCCATACTTTGTTTTAATACTTTCAAAACCAATGACCTTCCCATGAGCCACAACTCTACTTCAATGTTTAGTGCTAATTAGCTGATGTCAGCATGCTAGCACGCTAAACTAAGATGGTGAACATGGTCAACATTACACCTGCTTAACATTAGCATGTTAGCATTATGTCATTATAAACCTGTAGTTTGAGTATGTTGTGAATATGTTTGGATTAGCTTTGTTGCTAACATTGCTATAGGCTTTTGTATGAGCGTATATTTTTATTATATTTATTATTATTATTATGTATTATATTTTTAGTATTTTATGGTTGCCTGCTGAACACATGTATTTGTGTTGTGTTTATGTCGAGACAGCAACAATATTCAACTGTACCTTTATTTAAAACATTGATTAGAGCAGAATCAAAGACTAAAACTAGCTTAGCGTCTTATCATACACTATATGGCCACTATATGGCCAAAAGTATGTGGACAGCCAAACACTGTGCTGCTCTCCTGGTTTCAGTGTTTCCACCAGATGTTCAGACCTCCCATTCAGACTCCAGAGCATCAGTGAGGTCCCACACTGATGTTGGGGGATCAGGTCTGGTTCAACCCAAAAGGTTCTGGATTGGGTACAAAAACAAAGTCTATTGGCAGAACCACTTCTGCGTCTACTTTTGGAAGACAAAGAGGAACCTTTCCCAACACCAGTATCTGTTTGTCCATCTGTCCTCGTCTGTTGGCAAACTCAGACAGAGACAGTGGTAGAATATGGAAATGGCCGCCGCTCTGCTCCTTCATTATTCATATTTCAGTAGCCGGTGAATAATCAGATTATAGCTGATGAGCACGTTGAATTATTCATTAGGCTGTGATTGGGCCTGGGGATGCGACCGGGGGGCCTTGAGGGGAAGGAGACCGGAAACAGGATCCCCGGGCCACTGAAGGTCCTCCCGCTCCGCCTCCCTGCGGTGGATCCTTCCACTCTCCTGTCCCTCGTCACCGTTTTCTGGTTCGGCAACTGGGTTAATGACCGTATGGCGGAGCGGCGGCGGCAGGAGGCCGGATGACGTGCGCTCACTGCGACCTGCTGCGAGGGAGGCGGGTTGAATAATTGCAGGGAGGTGTTGAATTGATGACTGCGCTGCGTGGTGCAGTGATTGACAGTGATGAGTTATGTAACAACCCCCCGCTGCCACACACACACACACACACACTTATAGATGCATCCTGCAATATTATTAATATTTGCCTCTATAATCATCATGTGTCAGATCCTTTCATCGTAACTCCCCCTCTGAAACTGTGAGCAGCGCTGTCCCTGGTGCTGATCCTCCACCGCAGCACACAGCAGGTAGCAGTAGAGTCTCCAGCGTGCATCACGTGGCGGACCCCAAAGTTGTAATTACACCATTTGGTCACTACATTAGGTCGATGTCAAAGCCTGGCGCACTTCCTGGGGGCGTGGCTTCAACACATCCTGAGTTTCTGTGTCTCAGCACTCAGCAAACCTGAGTTATATCTGTGGGGGGTTAGGTAGGAGGCGGACTCTCATCCCTAATGGTGAGTGGGCACAGGCACAGGTCTTTAAAAACATTTTTGTGTGGTTAAAGAAACACGGGGGTTCACGTGAACCAGTGTCATTCCTAAGAACAGCGGTTAAAGATGTAATAAAATATAGTTAAAACCCCAAAGGAGCAGGAGGAAGAAATACAGAGGAGGAGGACGAGATGGAGCAACAGCACTCCTAAACATTTTAAATTAAAATACAAACGACGTCAAAGTGCTTTAATAGAAATAAAGAACATACAAGCATTAAAGTTGAGTCCACACTCGGGACTAAACTGTGGAAACGTAGCTGTTAATCTGCAGCAGTCACCTTTAACTCCACCTATAACTCTACCTGCAACTAGTTCAGCACAAACAGCATATTGTTTGTCTCATCTCTTCAGTGGTCGTGATGAAAGTGAAGACGAGTCGCTGTGTCTCCAAACTGTCCTGACATCCAGAGCAGGACGACTCGGAACTTCAGCAGGTGAACCCAGCTGGGCGTGATTAAACCTGCCCGACCCCGAGTGACTCCAGAGGGGGGTGATGATGATGACCGAGGGCAAAGGAGGCGGCGGAGGCGGCGGAGGCGGCGGAGGCCAGCCAGCAACACCACCTGCTGCACCGACAGACAGAGTGTGTGTGAATGTAGCAGGTAAGAACAAGGGACACTCAACAAAAGGACACTGAAATCATGACCAGTGTTACACCTGTGATTCATAAGACCAAATCATGTTGGTTTATAATCACCAGGATCTGCTTGTGTAGTGGTGTCAAGAGCAGCCACCAGTCCTGGTCCTGGTTCCACACCTGCCCACATCTCCCACCAGGTGTTGAAGCAACTGAGCCAATCAGAGCTTTGTAGGCGGGATCAAGAAAGCGGACGTCATCTTCCTGTTGAAGACTTGAGAGTGCAACTGTACACATTGTTGAAAGTTAACGTGCAGAAATGAAACTCTTAAATTGACTGAAGAGACGTCTGATTATCAGATTGAGGTTTCACTAATTTGCACTAAGAGATAGATAATCATAGAAAATGTAAACCAGACTAAATATCTGACCAACCACTGAAGACCCCCAGCTGCAGGCTGCAGTGTGTTTCATTACTCAGTGGATAGAAAGACGGAGCGCTGCCTTAAGATGCTCTCCATGTTTGTTTCCATCTCGGTGCGTTTTGTTGTTGTGGTGTCTGATCCAACTGAAGCCTCGGTGGGATTGGTGTGTGTGTGTGTGTGTGTGTGTGTGTTAGCCAGACACAGCCTGGGTAAATATGATGAGGATGCCCTACATGGATTCGCTGATCTGCAGACTTTGTACGACTGTGAATAAACACGACCAGGTTGAAACGCTCCGGCTGCTAAACCTGCAGAGGAGGAATGTACTTTAAGTTTTGTGCACAGCTGAACATAAGGAGGGCTGTTTAGCTTAGCTGCGGGTTACTTTTAGCACCAGTTCAGTAGATTGTATATGAAGAGGGAACACCTGCAGCGCCCCCTGGTGGCCGGCTGCAGTACAGTACAGGTGATAAGCCCCGCCCCCTCCATGTCAGCAGGTGGGACACGTCAAATAAAATGTTTCTTTCCTGTCGGGTCGTCCTCATCACGCTGATGTTTCTGATCAGTTTGGTTTTAATTTGTTGTCTGATGCTATTTTTAAAAGGGGCGTGGTCTCATGATTGACAGCTGTGAGTGTGCTGTGATTGGTTCGGACGGCTGTGTGGGCGGGGCCTCGGTCACCACTGCACAGACTCTGGCTCCAAATGACGTCTCCAGCACAAGATGGCCGCTCATTTTTTTGTGCTGTGGCAGGAAGTGGAGACGCGTCAGCCATCTTTATTTACAGTCTGTGGTTCAGTTTAACTGTTTATCTCCATACGCTATGGTCTGCTGATATGTACAGTATGTAAACAGTCAAACTCAATAAGCCATTCAAATCTGTGTGTGTATGTATGTGATCTTAGAATGTAAACCACATCCAGATGTGCTATAAACCAGATAATCCTCCAATAAACTCAATACTGAAAATAATCCATCAATTTGTATTTGAGTCCGAAGTGCATCGAGGCAGCAGCAGCAACATCACAAATGATTTATTCACACGAAACATGAATATTCTCCCTGCAGCTTCATGGGCCGTGATTCAGACAGCCAATCAGACGGCAAATCACCCCGACTGTAACATTACCCAGAGACCCACAGGGGAGGAAGTGGTCTGTGTGGCGTGCGTCCAGGGCGAGCTGAGAAGCCCAAACACTAACAAAGGCAATTGTATCAGAGCCGACAAGGCGTTCATGCACGTTCACATCAGATCCACGCATGACGAGCATATGGGGGCAAACACGGAGCGTCGGGGTCGCACGGACGACCAGGATCATGTCTGACGGTACAGAAACATCTGTTCCAACGAGCCGGTCGGGTTCATCTTGGACGTTCAACGCTTGTTTTATTTCAGACCAGATCAACGCACCTGTTTCTCCGTGTGTTCCCTCGTGGCTCTGCTACCTTGTCTCGAAGCATCTCAGAGCAGGACAGAAGATAAAACCACACAGTTGTCTTCTGTGTTGTTAGTTTGGGCAGCTGTGGCTCAGGAGCTCGTCCATTGGTCCCAGGGTTGCTGGTTCCACCCCCAGCTCCTCCTGTCCACATGTTGAAGTGTCCTTGGGTAAGCGGTGTTGCGATCGGTGCTTTGGGAACCGTTAACGTTGAAAAGCATGAATTATATTGTCCAAGCCTGCCTCCAGAAGTGAAAGTCTGGTACCGGTTCTAATATTTAATGTTGGACGGTCACGAAAATGTGAACAAACATGTTAAAAACTGTTGAAGGTATCGAGTCGCGGCACTTAGTTAAAGATGAAGATTCAAGCTGCAGATGGGATTGTAATCTTCATCTTTAACATGTTGTTTCGGCCTTTTCATGTGCGTCCAACATTTAATATAAGTTCATGGTCAGATTACGCATCAGTTTTGGATGAATCGTGCATCTACGGTGGGTTGTTTCTCCCAAACTGCAGTGACAACAGCTTCTGAATCATTGTGCTCCGTGTTGTAGGATTTAGATTCGTCCAACATAAACTGATTTACTCATTTAACTTCTGGACCCAGCAGCTTCCTCCCACTCTGCATTAGATACAGGTTCAAATGATATCTTGATATTGAGAACGTCAGACTTTAAGAGACTTGATATCAGATAAAAATGATTAATAAGATGAAGATGAAGGCAGGCAGCTTCATCTTCACAGTGAAAGGTTTAGAGTGGTATCGTATTTACTCAGCTTTGGCTTGGTTTTAAGATGCTTTCTGCCAAACGTCACGCCTCCCTGACTGTTAATGATGCAGCAGCTCAATGTTTGAACTTCCCCATCCGGACATGTGTCGACAACAACAACAACAACAACAACAACAACAACACAAATAAAAAGAGTTGTAAAAGCCGAGGGACGAGTAGAGAATGACACTTGATCTGGATTCGGCTCGCAGCTCAGCCTCACTTCCACCTTTTCCCAGTGGCCACTCACGGTATTGGATCAAAACATTCCACCTTGCGCCCAAAAAAGCTTTTCCCCATAGACTTCCATTGATTTACCTTGTAAAGGCTATAGGGGTCATTTTCTGGCTCCGGTATCCAGGTCTTGTTATCCACGTCTGGTCCTTCTGCAGTGAGAAACTTTAACTCTAACATAAGTAACCGAGATTCCAGAGACTTAAATAGGCCTGGTCTCCTCTTCAGACAGCTTTGTCCAAGTGTGGCGCTACATTGTGCAGGATTGGCAGGTATTTAGAGATGTTGACACACGACTTGTGTGATAATTACAGCTTGCTGTGTGTAGAAATACACAGCGTTATTTCCTTCTTATTTACATGCTAATTATTCCCCACCACTTCCATCATCCTCATCCATTTTTTACCATCTGGACCTTTTAAGGATTTGTGTGTGAGCACTGAATGTTCTGCACTGAGAAGAAGCGCTCCGTCCAGCCAACGTACAGCTGCTGTCAGTCCCAAAATACCAAAAGCAATTTCAGAGGAGAAGTCAGAGGTGAAAGTGTGTTATCATTTGTCAAAAGCACAAACAGAGAGAGCTGCAAACACTGACACTCTGTAGACCTCGATCCACAGTGACCTCGGGTTCCAGCTGCTGCGTTAGTGGGAGGAGGAGCGAGATGTTCCCGAGGACGGGGTTTTTCAAAAGGCCAGAGGAGAGAACGTCTCCGCCGGCCGTCCAGGCTGAACTAGGTCAGCTGTCTGAAGCGCCCCCGAGGGGGGGGGGGGGCATCGTCAAGTACTAATCAGTGCCCAGCCAAGGGTGCGCTTCGTTTCAGCGCCTGCTGGACCCTGGAGGAGCCCCGACGACCCCCTGCACTTTGCTAATGCGTCTGATGCACACGATGCCACAGTGCATGCTGGGAAGTCTGTCAATGCACTAACAACGTTTCTAAAAAGGAAGGACGTGGACTTTGACCACAGATTGATCACGTTTCAGGACTTCTCCATGTTTGTTTATCCTCTGAAGCACTTTTGTCAATAAGGACAAAATAGACCCCGGTGATGATGTCATAGTGATGTCATCAGAGTCATCTCAGCTCGGGCGTCAGAGGCTACAGATCAATAACAGCAAAGGCAGTGTTTCAAACTGGGAGGTGGTTTTATTCCAGGAAGTCTGAGAAAAACATGCTGCCCTGTTGTATGATGGGAAATGTAGGAAGTTCATGTGCATGTTAATATCAGTTGTGTGGAAGTTCTGCGTGATGTTTTAGCTGAACTTCTTGCAGTGTGAAGCTGAATCCGATTTCTTTCACACAGTTTTTAATTCATGATCGTATGAGATTGTATGTACAGATTTCCTCTCTGTCATGTGACTTTATTTTGAGATCTCAGATGTCGGTGCATCTTTTAAAATCACTCAAAGTGAGTTTGAAGGTGATTTTTGTCGCCTGGAAGGAAGGAAGTAAACGTAGAACCGAATTACACTGAAATGAACGACTCCTTCGGGGGGAAATAAATTGAAATCTTTTTTCTTCTTCATTCCTTTAAATAAAAAAATAAAAAACAAAACCCCAGGGACGTCGTGATAATCAAATTACTCTCCGGCTGATCTGAAAGGGTGGAGGAGTGGGGGGGTGGGGTGATAATCGGCATTGACAGGGGTTGGAGGCCCCCACCCCCCCCCACCGCCCAACAAACCCACCACACACACACACACACACGCTGCCAGAAAGACAGTTTTTGTGTTTAGTAACGTCGTCATGGCATTAATGTCTTCTTTGATGAAGCCCCGCCCACCACCAAATTCAGAACTTGTGATTGGATCCCACATTTACCAACACAATAATTCCTTCTTTCCTCACCCCCTTCTTTCTATAACTCCATCTTTCCTTTCATGCTTCCTTCTTTCCTTCCTTTAGTTCCTTCTTTTCCTTCCCTCACCTGTAAAGGCTGTGAACTCACCTGTAAAGGCTGCAAGCTCACCTGTAAAGAATGCGAGCTCACCTGTAAAGGCTGTGAGTTCACCT